>JARYGA010042497.1:0-38884 GCA_030545235.1 Helianthus tuberosus
CCGTTTTGGGAATATCTTCTTCGAGAATACAAAGTTGATGATACCCAAAACGCAAATCGATCTTGGAAAAGCATGAACGCTATGCAGTTGATCGGAGAAATCGTTGATTTAAGGTAGGGGGATATCGATTCTTGATGGTAAGCTTACTAGGCTTACGTTAATCGATATACATTCGAAAAGATCCATTTTTCTTTTCACAAGGAGAACAGGAGTTTCTCCAAGGTGAAAAGTTCGGACGGATGAATCCTTTATCAGACAACTCTTGAAGCTGTTTTGATAATTCTTGCATCTCGAACGGTGCAAGACGATAAAATACTTTAGATTTAAAAGAAACCAGTGTTTGAGGTTCTTAGGGAGATCTCAAGTGATCGTAAAAATGACAGAACCACACAAGTAGTTTTGTCTTTGTGTTGACATCATAAGGTTGAATCAAACATTCATACAATTGCATTAGTTAAAAATAAAACCACAAATTTTATTTATATAACAACCGCATTGTCTTTAAATGTTACAAGATACCAACCAGAGGAAAAACAAAATACTAATTGTTCACTCCTTCATCATTGAGTGCCTCATTGATGTTAAACACTCGACCACGTGCTGGATTCACATTGACGTTGACATTCGCATTTGGGTTTGCGTTAGCATTTGCATTCACCAGTCTTGGGCAGTTGTGGCGGAAGTGACCAATCTCTCCGCAGTTGAAACATGAACCCAGTGGAAATCTAGCAGCATTCCCTTGAACCGGAGCTTGAACCTGAGCAGCCTGATTTTGTCCCAAACGACAAATCTTGGCCAAATGCCCAAGTTTACCACACGTCGTGCATTGCCAGCAAGCTTGTTGTACTGCGTGATGACCGTTGCAGCGTGCACAATAAGGTGCGGTACCGGCATATGCTTTCTTTGCAGGTGGCTGAGCTGGTTGGTTCCGCGGGTTCTGTGCAGTCTGTGCTGTAACAGCAAAATTTTGGGCACCCTTTCGCTTCTTTGATTTCTTTGACGTCTCACCTTCCTTACCCTTCTTGTTTTGGCCTTTCTTGCTATCCTCCTTGTCAGCTGACTGTTTCTTGCCCTTGTCACCCTTCCTGTGTAACTTGTTCTTCCGAATCTGCGACTCAGTCAATGTCGCTGATAACTCGATCGCCTGACGGAGTGTGGCAGGGTTACTACCAGTAAGGATGTCTTGTACTGAGTCAGGTAGGCCGTCGATGTACCTTTCGATAGCTATGTCAAGTGGGGTAACCATTGTCGGGCAAAGCAGACTCAGCTCCTCAAACCTATCAGTATACGCCCTGTGCTCACCACTATCTTGCTTCAACTCATCAAATTCCTTCTCCAAAGCTCGCTGCTCATGACGAGGACAGAATTCCCTCATCATGAGAGCCCTAAGTTCAGCCCATGTCTGTGCGAGAGCAACTTCCGCACCTCGGTCTCTCATTACCCCATTCCACCATGTAAGAGCCCTCTTCTGAAACACGCTCGAGGAGAACTCGACCTTGCGATTATCCGGGCACTACACGTGGCGAAAAGTATTCTCAATGCTTTCGAACCACTGAAGAAGCCCAGTTGCTCCTTCAGAACCACTAAACTTGAGTGGTTTAGCCTGGTTGAAATCCTTGTATTTGCATAGCACATTGTTGTTGTTGTTGGCTTGGTTCCATTGAGCAAAGAGGTTTGGGAATTGAGCAGCCATTTGCTGCGCAATGATTTCTGCCAGCTCGGCAGTCTCTATCTGGCTTTCGCGTCGAGGAGGCATTGTCTAAAAGAGGAAACATGAAAGGAAACGAGTGAGAGAATTTAGACGAAAAGAATGAGATGAAACAAATCTGATGAAAGCAAGGGTAGTGGTCATTTGTTTGTTACTACAAAGCAACAAACGACCTCGGTGATTAATCAAAGTAAATAGGTCAAAAATAATGTATCGCGAAGACATGCTCGCCTATAAGTGAACACTCATCCCAAGAATTCCCAGGTAAGCACAACTGGTCTCGCGTCTGATGAGATATATACGAAGTGCTTGCCTAGACAGAAAACCCAGAATACAGGCATTCACCCTTCCAGTTTGCACGTGTTCACATTATTTAAAACCCAAAACCTTGAAGAGATTTTGAAAATTCAGAGGGGTTCAAAACCATATAACAGAGGGTTCAAAACCTTACAATAGAGGGTTCAAAACCTTGTAATCAATCATCCTAGAACAGATGATTAGTTTTCAAAGCGGTTTTGAAATTTTCGTTCTTGTTGTGGTCGTCACCTAAGGATAGGTGACGGTATTGTTTTATGACTAAACGCAAGTAAACTCGCGTTAGGGTCCTAAGAAGGTTATAGACTAGGTCAAAGCATTACTAATTACTAATAACCTAATTCCCTATAACCATTGGCTCTGATACCATCTTTCTGTCACACCCCGACCCCGTAAAACAACAAATCGTGGCGGAAACATCGGGGCGTGTTGCAACAGAATTAATGTTTCATAACCATGGATATCAAAAGTGTTTCGTTTTATTAAACATTGAGTAATTACATCGTCTGGAAATCTAAATACACTATTTAAACATAGTCTATCATTGTTATTGAGTCACTAAGGCCTTGTCCAGTCCTATGTGAGCATGCATCTTATCAATCGATATCTTGCAATACCTGAAACATATGTGAAAACGAGGTCAGCAAAGAAATGCTGGCGAGATACATAGGTTTTGTGAAAATAAGATTCATGACTTCTGTTTTAAGAAAATGTTTAGTCATGAACCTTTTAGTTTGCTTTGTCTTTGTAAATCATTTGAAAAATAATAAGTTCGGATGATAAGTATAAATAAGAGAATAATGCATGATTAAATGAATAACTATGTAAAATGAGTTTGTGTAAGATAAGTTGTTTGTAAATCAATGTCTTGTGAAAAGTATGTTACTTGTATAAAATGTTCTATGTCTCAAACTGAAATGATTCAAATAACGCTACAATATGTAATACCATACAAACACTTATATATAGGAAGTACCAGCGGCGTATCCACCATGCTTGTATCATATTACACCCGCATCGTTACTTAATCATTTACTCAAACCAAACCAACCAATGTAAGAAGTCTATGTTTAATTCAATTGTCAAATGTATTGGGTAATATGTCAAAGTGTTCATGTCAAGATGTAAATCATATCAAAATGTCTATGTCAAATATCCATGTCAAATGTCTACGTCAAAATGTCATGTATGGCAAGTGAAATGTCTCAACTAAACCATATGCACAAAAACAAAGTATTGAAGTAAAACTTGGTTTAAATCAAAGTTATGTTTTGTGGGAAATGCATGATCAAATGTCAATCATGTTAAAATGTTTACCCAATCGTTAACCCATTTTGTAAAATCGTTCTAGTCGTTCTTGTTTTAATTGTGAAACTACTTTATGGTCGATTCTCTAATAACATTCAAACCTTCTTGACGCGTTCCTCGCTCCATCTCGCTCTCGCTCTCGTTCTTAACAAACCCTTACCAAAGGATAAGTTAATAATTACAGATTCAGTCGCTACCCACAACCCCCACACATAACAATGGGTGCAGTAAATAACGGGATTTGTCAGATCCTATGGTACCATAACCTAATACTGGTCGGCTTGATCATTGCTAATGAATGTCATCGGTCATGTAAACTACAACCAACAAGTTTGTTCACTTTTTGAAATTGTTATTAGTTTTTGAAATCATTGTATTCGTTCTTGAAATCATTGTATTCGTTCTTGAAATCATTGTATTCGTTCTTGAAATCATTGTTAGCGTTCTTGAAATAATTGTTATTGTTCTTGAAACCACATAGTAATTGTTATTGAAATCATTGATAAAGCATTTAGCACATATGAGTCACCCCAAAACAGTTTGGAAAACAGTAAAAGAGGGGAATAATGTACTCGCCTGGGAGTGCTTAGGAGTCTTGAACAACTACCAAGTAAGCTAGAGGAGTCCCGGAAATCAAACGGTACCTAACATAGGTAACTACATAATTAACCCGGACCTAAATCGGAAGACTGGGTAGCAGGAGGGTTTGTAAACCAAATGAGTGTAGGAACTCATATGATATGGTTTAACAAAGCCTACATACTAAATGAAACTTAACCTAAGTATTATCGACCCATCGCGACCCATTAAGGTAACTTATGCTACTTTAACGCGTCGTGCGCGTGAAACGCGTTCGGACCGTCTAACTAGTCCTATGACAAGTGTTATATGCCTAAACATGTTACATAATCAGTTATGTGACAAAAGTTTAGGTTACATATGCTTAATTACCAATTATACATGAAAAGGGTATTCTGGTAATTTACCTAAGGCATATAAACTACCTATCATACAACTACTTAAACGATGTGACCATAGGGTATAACCTCGGAAGGTTATTGTGACAACTCGAAATCTAGAACCTTTCGTGTATGCTTAAACGCGTGGCTAGTTAGCTTATGTGATTAATGACAAATGAACCTTTACGTGATTATGTGTTATTTGTGTGTGCTTGTGAGTATGCGATGTATGTATATATGAACCGAGACACAAGAACCCGACTCGAGACCATGTGGTCTCGAGTGAACGATGCAACATTGGGCCGGTTGGGCCACACACCCACACTTAGCCTATCCGAGAGCCCACTAGGGTGTATTACTAGGAGCGGATATATAAACTTGATAGTTAGACATGTTGCCATTTTGATAACACTCATACCCTCCTCTACACACACACTCTCCATTCTCTCACTAAAACCCTAGACACCAAGCATCACACTCTTCTCCTTCTTCTCGGATCAAACCAACCGACCTCAAAAGGATTTCTCGGATTTGCTTGTTCACACCAAACAAAGCTTCATCTTTCACCACCTCACAACCGGTTAGTGTTTATGATGTTTGTTAGTGTTTATGATGCTTGTTAGTGTTTATGATGTTTGTTGGTTAGTGTTTATGATGTTTGATGTTATGGATGACATGATTGAACTAGAACCGTTTGTACAATGATGATGTGCTTGTGAATCGTGTGTATGATGTTGATAATCGGAACATGCTTTGATTTCGGATATGTGGCATAATGAACTCATGATGTTTTGTGTTTAAATGTAGTCTAAAACACTAGTTGTTGATGTTCATATAAATCGGATTGTGTACTCTTGTGTTAAGAACCGAAAGCTTGCTATTAGGGTGATTTGTTGATAAGTTGTTCATGATTCTTGTTAGACCTAGGTTCATAGGAATGAAGATGAACTACTTGAATATTGAAGAACAAGATGAACATGATGAACACATGAAGAACTTGTTGAATATCATATGAACATGTTGAATATTTGAAATCTGATATGTTTGATCCATTTTTAGTAATTTGCTAGACAAGAAACATGTTTAAGGATTTTGGTTGGATAGTACAAACTGTTACATGAAATCAGAATGTTAGTGGGTAGTACACTGTACCGAATCAGCTCCTGTCCAACCGAAACCATTAGTTGCGACTCGAAACCAAGCACAACGAGTCGAGATCCCCGATTGCGACACCGGTTGCGAGTCGCAAACACCTGGTTGCGACTCGAAACCACACATGATCAGCACACCAACTTTGTGACTCGAAACCATTGTTGCGAGTCCGGTTGCGACTCGTAACCAAGACAGCATGAACCGAAACCATGGTTGCGACTCCGGTTGCGAGTCGCAAACACCTAGTTGCGACTCGAGACTATACACGGATACTCGCTGTTTGGGCTTGCACCTCATTTCGGACTTAATTGTTTGGGCCGGACCTTTGGGCCTACTACACGGACCTCATACGTACTGTTGTTTATGAACGATTATTTGGGCTGCTATAGATGAACTTGCATGCAACGTGCTAGCATACGTGTAGAACATACGTGCAATACATGGTTGGAACCTGACTTGTATGATACAACTATGATAGGACGTGAGTAGCCACAACATTGCTTGTTTGACTTTTCTGTGTTTCTACCGAGCAAACCAAGGTGAGTTCACACCCTCTACAAAGCATGGGATTCCCTGGGTTGGGAATGGGGTTAAGGAACTGGGTTCCTCGTCCTCCTTGGGTAGGACAGCAAAGGTTCAGGAATGTAATTCCTCGTCCTCACGGACAGATAACTCGTACTAGACCAAAACTCTATCACGAAGTCCCTCCTTTTTATATCGACTTAATCGCCGGGCCAATGGCGAGCGGGTCATTAGTTAGATAGCGCTATTTAGGTTTGACAAACCTCACACCGTGCCACAGAGGACGGGCGTGAACTAATGGATCTGGGGCACGTCAATGCTGATAGACATTGACAGTTTCAGGGCGCATAAACATGACTACAGTCAGCAGTCGATATGGTAACGAGTCTAGTGTATACATGGGGTAGCCCCCACGGCCGAAATGCCAGATAACTAACACGGGGTAGCCCCCACGGCTGGATAGCCAGAGTAACCGGGAATGAACAAGTCACGTTTTTAACTATGGGGTAACCCCCACGGCAGGATGCCAGCTAAAGGAAACTGTTTTCGAAACAACTTAAAACGAACACCCAACCGTGAACTCACTCAACTAGTTGTTGACTCGTTACTACATGCTTTGCAGGTCCTTAGGTTCTCAACTGGAGCTTGCATGGAGGAGGATCGTTGTGGGACATGGACGGCTGTGTGCCACGTTAAACTTTGGAACAATTAAACTTATATTTTGTTTTAAGACTTATGCTTCCGCTTGCAACTTAACTATGTTTTGTTTGAACACCAATTGTATTGGTTGGATTTTTATAACTACTTACATGCTTGTTCAATATGATTGGTGGCTGGATCCTGGTCAGTCACGCCTCCAAGCGGTGGTACTCCGCAGGTGGATTTTGGGGGTGTGACAGATTGGTATCAGAGCCATTGGTTATAGTGAACTTGGTTTTAATAAAGGGGAAAATGTTTTTGTTAAAACCAGACTATAACCTGTACAGTGCTCAACGGTCCACAACGATGCTTCACTCCACATGCAAGGCTCGACATTCTAGGTGATATGATCTGTGTATATATTGCCTACTTGTTAGTTACATAGTACATTGCTTATGGTATGCTTGGTTAGTATAACTACTGTTGCTTGAACACGTGCGTGCTTACTCTATCTTATCGTCGTACTTTCGCGAACCCCTCTCACTCACGTTCTTCTTGGTATGAAGATCATGTCTGGACGCGTTAACCTGACACAAGCCCAGTTGACGGCTCTGATCAACGAACGAGTTGCCGCAGCACTTGCAGCTGCACACGCAGGAGGTATATCCTGCAGTCCGAACTCATTCTAGGATCTTTAGAATCCTACTCTCGTGAACCAACCTTTGTGTTAAACTCTGTCTTTTCTTTCACCTACGATAGGTCAGCACGTTCAGCCACCCGTGTGCACTTTTAAGACTTTCATGAACTGCCGACCAACTACGTTTAGCGGCACTGAAGGAGCAGTAGGTCTCCTACACTGGTTTGAGAAACTAGAATCGGTCTTCGAAATGTGCGAATGCCCTGAGGCGCGCAGGGTGAAGTATGCTACTGGTACTCTCGAGGGTTTAGCCCTCACATGGTGGAATGCTCAAGTTCAAATGCTAGGGTTGGTTGCCGCCAACGCCACCCCTTGGGAAACTTTTAAGGAAATGATCAGAGAAGAATACTGCAGTCGTGATGAGATTCACAAACTCAAGGTGGAATTCTTCAACCTCAAGATGACGGGGTCCGAAATTGAAGCTTATGTGAAAAGGTCGAACGAACTGGCAATTCTGTGCCCTACTATGGTGGATCCTCCCATCAAACGCATCGAACTATTTCTTCAGGGCTTAGTGCCAGAAATCCAAAGTCATGTGACTTCAGCGAACCTCGCCACCTACCAGCAAACCGTTCAGTTGGCTCACCGTCTCACGGATCAGGCGGTGGAGCAGAACAAGTTACCAAAACGCATAGGTGCTGCAACTACTACTGGTACCTCTAGTGACAACAAACGAAAATGGGATGGAACTTCAAGTAAGGGTTCGACTTCTGTTCAGTCCCAGTCTCAGCAGAGAAAGACTGAGGACTACAAGAGCCCTAGTCAGCAATCATCTGGTGGTCAAGGTCATGGTGGGTACAAAGGAAATCACCCCAAATGCAATCGCTGCAGCCTGCACCACAGCGGGCCATGCACCAGGGGCAACTGTCATCGGTGCAACAAGCCTGGTCACGCTGCAAAGGATTGCAGGAGCTTATACCCCGCCAATCAGAATCGCCAGCAAACTCAACAGAACCAGCGCCAGCAGCAGCAGCAAGGAGATAACAAAGGGTGCTTTCAGTGTGGAGCTGAGGGCCACTTCAAGAGAGATTGTCCCCAACTGAACAGGAACCAGAACAACAACAACAACAATAACAACAATCAGGGGAATGGTAACAATGGGAACAACAACAACAATGGCGCCAGGGGGCGGATGTTTGTGATTGGACAAGGTGAAGCAAGGAATGACCCCAATGTTGTGGCGGGTAAGTTCCTTCTCGACGACTTTTATGTTTCAGTATTATTTGATTCGGGTGCCGATACTAGCTACGTGTCACTAGAAGTTAGTCGAATGCTTAAGCGTATTCCAACACCTTTGAACAACAAGCACACCGTAGAGCTAGCAAATGGTAAGAGTTTAGAAGCCACACACATAGTCAAGGGTTGTAAACTTATTCTCGCTGACCAGACCTTCTCTATCGGCCTCATTCCTATTGTCTTGGGTAGTTTCGACGTTGTCATTGGGATGGATTGGTTATCCCAACACCGAGCAGAGATTCTTTGCAACGAGAAGGTTGTCCGTATTCCAGGTCCCGGTGGCGAACCTCTCATGATTCATGGCGACAAGAGGAGTGCTGTTGAGAACGTCATTTCTCTCCTTAAGGCCCAAAAGTGCTTGCGAAAGGGCCACACTGCTATTTTGGCTCTCGTTACTGACACCTCAGAAAAAGAGAAGAAGATAGAAGATTTTCCAGTTGTACGCGATTATCCAGAGGTATTTCCTGAGGAATTACCTGGTCTTCCGCCTCATCGCCAAGTCGAGTTTCAGATCGAACTAGCTCCTGGAGCTGCGCCCATAGCTCGTGCACCTTATCGTTTAGCTCCATCAGAGTTGAAAGAACTCTCTACGCAGCTACAAGAGCTCTTGGATAAAGGTTTTATTCGTCCTAGCTCATCGCCCTGGGGAGCTCCAGTGTTATTTGTAAAGAAGAAGTACGGTACTTTCAGAATGTGCATCGACTACCGGGAACTCAACAAGGTGACGGTGAAGAATCGTTATCCTCTACCGCGGATCGACGACTTGTTCGACCAGCTGCAAGGGTCGAGCTACTATTCGAAGATTGATTTGAGATCGGGTTATCACCAGCTGAGAGTCCGGGAAGAGGACGTCTCCAAGACAGCTTTTAGAACACGTTACGGACACTATGAGTTTTTGGTCATGCCTTTTGGGATGACAAATGCACCTGCGGTTTTCATGGACTTGATGAACCGAGTGTGCAAGCCTTACCTGGACAAGTTCGTTATAGTCTTCATCGACGACATCCTGATCTATTCTAAGAGTCGGGAGGAACACGAGCAACATCTGTGACTTATTCTGGAACTCCTTCGAACAGAACAGCTTTATGCAAAGTTCTCGAAATGCGACTTCTGGCTTCGAGAAGTCCATTTCCTAGGCCACGTGGTAAACAAGGATGGGATTCACGTTGATCCATCCAAGGTAGACTCGATAAAGAATTGGCCTGCACCTCGTACACCAAAGGAAATTCGCCAATTCTTGGGTTTGGCGGGATACTACCGGAGATTCATAAAGGATTTTTCTAAGATTGCACAACCTCTCACCTCACTAACGCAGAAGGGCGTTGTTTATCGCTGGGGGAACGCACAGGAGTTGGCATTTCAGCATCTAAAGGATAGACTTTGTAGCGCACCTATCCTTTCCTTGCCAGAGGGCACAGACGACTTTGTGGTTTACTGCGACGCATCAATTCAGGGTCTTGGTTGCGTGTTGATGCAACGAGACAAAGTTATAGCCTACGCCTCACGCCAACTTAAAGTTCATGAAAAGAACTACACTACGCATGACTTAGAGCTGGGAGCTGTTGTTTTTGCACTTAAGTTATGGCGGCATTACCTGTATGGTACCAAGTGCGCCATCTACACTGACCACAGGAGCCTCGAGCACATCTTCAAGCAGAAGGAACTGAATATGCGACAACGACGATGGGTCGAACTACTGAGTGACTACGAGTGCTCAATCAGGTACCACCCGGGCAAGGCCAATGTTGTGGCCGACGCCCTCAGTCGAAAGGACACTGCGCCTAAGCGCGTGCGAGCTTTACAACTCACGATCCATTCTAACCTTCCCTCCCAGATACGAGCTGCTCAGATAGAAGCACTGAAACCAGAAAACGTCAGGGCTGAAGCCCTACGCGGATCGAGGCAACGCTTAGAACAGAAGGAAGATGGTGCTTACTACGTAACGGGACGCGTTTGGGTCCCACTCTATGGCAACCTACGAGAGCTTGTGATGGATGAAGCACACAAGTCTCGCTACTCAGTACACCCTGGATCAGATAAGATGTATCATGATATCAAAACTACGTACTGGTGGCCTAGCATGAAGGCCCACGTAGCAACTTACGTCAGCAAGTGTTTGACTTGTGCAAGAGTCAAGTCTGAACACCAGAAGCCCTCAGGCCTACTCCAACAACCAGAGATACCACAATGGAAATGGGAACAGATTTCCATGGATTTTGTTACTGGCCTACCTAGATCCCAGCGCGGGAACGATACAATTTGGGTGATCGTGGATCGACTCACAAAATCTGCACACTTCTTGGCTATCAAGGAGACGGATAAGTTCTCCACTCTCGCAGAAATTTACCTCAAGGAAGTTGTTTCGAGGCACGGGGTGCCCACCTCTATTATCTCGGATCGAGATGCACGTTTTACTTCAGAGCTGTGGCAAGCAATGCACAAATCCTTTGGCTCGCGACTAGATATGAGCACAGCGTATCACCCTCAGACGGACGGGCAGTCCGAGCGCACTATTCAAACCTTAGAAGACATGCTTCGTGCATGTGTAATCGACTTTGGCAACCGCTGGGAAAAGCATCTGCCACTTGTGGAATTCTCGTACAATAACAGCTACCACACCAGCATTGGAGCTGCTCCGTTTGAGGCATTGTACGGACGTAAATGCCGGTCTCCTCTTTGCTGGGCAGAGGTGGGAGATAGTCAGATCACTGGTCCAGAATATGTGGTAGATACAACCGAGCAGATCGCTCAGATCCGAAAACGCATGACGGCCGCTCGCGAACGTCAGAAAGTTTACGCCGACATGGGCAGGAAACCACTTGAGCTCCAGGTTGGGGAGCGGGTACTACTCAAGGTTTCACCCTGGAAGGGTGTGGTTCGTTTTGGTAAACGCGGTAAACTTAACCCACGATACGTTGGACCTTTCGAGGTCATTGAGAAAATAGGCAGGGTGGCCTACAGACTAAACTTACCAGCGGAACTCGGTGCAGTTCACAACGTTTTTCACGTGTCGAATCTGAAGAAGTGTCCATCAGATGAGACCCACGTAGTTCCTTTGAAGGAACTCACTATCGACGAGCAGTTACGATTCGTCGAGGAACCAGTCGAGATCACGGACCGGGATGTTAAGGTCCTCAAGAGCACTAGGATACCTCTCGTTCGAGTTCGTTGGAACTCACGTCGCGGCCCAGAGTTCACCTGGGAGCGCGAAGATCAGATGAAACAAAAATATCCCCAACTGTTCGCAAACAGTACACCCACTACTGAGGCCGAAGCTACGGAATTTCGGGACGAAATTCCAGATCAACGGGGGGTGGATGTGACACCCCAGGAAAACCGGGAAAACCATACAACTTAACTAGCTTCCTCAGTGAGTGCTTACCAAATTTCGGGACGAAATTTCTTTCAACTTGGGGATGATGTGACAACTCGAAATCTAGAACCTTTCGTGTATGCTTAAACGCGTGGCTAGTTAGCTTATGTGATTAATGACAAATGAACCTTTACGTGATTATGTGTTATTTGTGTGTGCTTGTGAGTATGCGATGTATGTATATATGAACCGAGACACAAGAACCCGACTCGAGACCATGTGGTCTCGAGTGAACGATGCAACATTGGGCCGGTTGGGCCACACACCCACACTTAGCCTATCCGAGAGCCCACTAGGGTGTATTACTAGGAGCGGATATATAAACTTGATAGTTAGACATGTTGCCATTTTGATAACACTCATACCCTCCTCTACACACACACTCTCCATTCTCTCACTAAAACCCTAGACACCAAGCATCACACTCTTCTCCTTCTTCTCGGATCAAACCAACCGACCTCAAAAGGATTTCTCGGATTTGCTTGTTCACACCAAACAAAGCTTCATCTTTCACCACCTCACAACCGGTTAGTGTTTATGATGTTTGTTAGTGTTTATGATGCTTGTTAGTGTTTATGATGTTTGTTGGTTAGTGTTTATGATGTTTGATGTTATGGATGACATGATTGAACTAGAACCGTTTGTACAATGATGATGTGCTTGTGAATCGTGTGTATGATGTTGATAATCGGAACATGCTTTGATTTCGGATATGTGGCATAATGAACTCATGATGTTTTGTGTTTAAATGTAGTCTAAAACACTAGTTGTTGATGTTCATATAAATCGGATTGTGTACTCTTGTGTTAAGAACCGAAAGCTTGCTATTAGGGTGATTTGTTGATAAGTTGTTCATGATTCTTGTTAGACCTAGGTTCATAGGAATGAAGATGAACTACTTGAATATTGAAGAACAAGATGAACATGATGAACACATGAAGAACTTGTTGAATATCATATGAACATGTTGAATATTTGAAATCTGATATGTTTGATCCATTTTTAGTAATTTGCTAGACAAGAAACATGTTTAAGGATTTTGGTTGGATAGTACAAACTGTTACATGAAATCAGAATGTTAGTGGGTAGTACACTGTACCGAATCAGCTCCTGTCCAACCGAAACCATCAGTTGCGACTCGAAACCAAGCACAACGAGTCGAGATCCCCGATTGCGACACCGGTTGCGAGTCGCAAACACCTGGTTGCGACTCGAAACCACACATGATCAGCACACCAACTTTGTGACTCGAAACCATTGTTGCGAGTCCGGTTGCGACTCGTAACCAAGACAGCATGAACCGAAACCATGGTTGCGACTCCGGTTGCGAGTCGCAAACACCTAGTTGCGACTCGAGACTATACACGGATACTCGCTGTTTGGGCTTGCACCTCATTTCGGACTTAATTGTTTGGGCCGGACCTTTGGGCCTACTACACGGACCTCATACGTACTGTTGTTTATCAACGATTATTTGGGCTGCTATAGATGAACTTGCATGCAACGTGCTAGCATACGTGTAGAACATACGTGCAATACATGGTTGGAACCTGACTTGTATGATACAACTATGATAGGACGTGAGTAGCCACAACATTGCTTGTTTGACTTTTTTGTGTTTCTACCGAGCAAACCAAGGTGAGTTCACACCCTCTACAAAGCATGGGATTCCCTGGGTTGGGAATGGGGTTAAGGAACTGGGTTCCTCGTCCTCCTTGGGTAGGACAGCAAAGGTTCAGGAATGTAATTCCTCGTCCTCACGGACAGATAACTCGTACTAGACCAAAACTCTATCACGAAGTCCCTCCTTTTTATATCGACTTAATCGCCGGGCCAATGGCGAGCGGGTCATTAGTTAGATAGCGCTATTTAGGTTTGACAAACCTCACACCGTGCCGCAGAGGACGGGCGTGAACTAATGGATCTGGGGCACGTCAATGCTGATAGACATTGACAGTTTCAGGGCACATAAACATGACTACAGTCAGCAGTCGATATGGTAACGAGTCTAGTGTATACATGGGGTAGCCCCCACGGCCGAAATGCCAGATAACTAACACGGGGTAGCCCCCACGGCTGGATAGCCAGAGTAACCGGGAATGAACAAGTCACGTTTTTAACTATGGGGTAACCCCCACGGCAGGATGCCAGCTAAAGGAAACTGTTTTCGAAACAACTTAAAACGAACACCCAACCGTGAACTCACTCAACTAGTTGTTGACTCGTTACTACATGCTTTGCAGGTCCTTAGGTTCTCAACTAGAGCTTGCATGGAGGAGTATCGTTGTGGGACATGGACGGCTGTGTGCCACGTTAAACTTTGGAACAATTAAACTTATATTTTGTTTTAAGACTTATGCTTCCGCTTGCAACTTAACTATGTTTTGTTTGAACACCAATTGTATTGGTTGGATTTTTATAACTACTTACATGCTTGTTCAATATGATTGGTGGCTGGATCCTGGTCAGTCACGCCTCCAAGCGGTGGTACTCCGCAGGTGGATTTTGGGGGTGTGACAGTTATTCCCTACCTACTATGGTCACCTAATGTGTTTGGTCGGATCCTAATGATCGACCAAACTGGGTCGGGTTCGAGGTATAAGCGATTCATTAGATCGCTTACCCTACGACCCTAGACAACGTGGTAATCAGTGGGCATAGTCCCAAGGGACTATGACCAACGTGATTACACTCACGTTGCGAAGTTCAAACGAACTTCGCATTGACCATTACTGGTCAACGCTGAAAGTCAAACAAAGTTTGACTTTCTGACTCGAAAAGCAGTAAAATAAGGAAAAGAACGAAAGAATACTTACGAAGGGTCCCCGAATGCTAACCTCGATTCAAAAATCTCAGGTATGAAACAATAGTTTCAACTTAGAGTTTCTCAAATCAAAGTTCTAGTGATTTTAGCAATGGGGGTGGATGGGTATTTATAGGAATACCCGAACCGTTAAGATCGTTTCATGGAAAACGTGCCTTAATCCCATCCGTACATGTGTTGAAATGTCATGGTGTTTAGGTGTTTAAATTCCATCCATACATGTGTTGAAATGTCATGGTGTTTAGGTGTTTAAATTCCATCCATACATGTGTTGAAATGTCATGGTGTTTAGGTGTTTAAATTCCATCCATACATGTGTTGAAATGTCATGGTGTTTAGGTGTTTAAATTCCATCCATACATGTGTTGAAATGTCATGGTGTTTAGGTGTTTAAATTCCATCCATACATGTGTTGAAATGTCATGGTGCCTAAATTCCATCCTTATCCGCTGACTAAGCATTGTTAGAATGTGTGGTTGTGAATTAAACAACGGCTAATACATCGAATCTGGTCCCGAAAGTGCAAAACTGATCCAAATGACGCGACGCATGGATTTTTCTTATGCCGAACACTAAAATAAAATGTTTTAGTGCTTACATAAATTTTTGGATGTCCGGATGTATTCAGAACGTAAGTTATGCGCGAAAATGCAAACTTGTGCACTTTTTGACACTTTTAGTCCCTGAATGACCCAAAAGTTTATTTTTGCACACCGAACCCCTCAAAGCCTATTTCTAAGCTATGTAAAGGATATTTATGGTATGTTTAACTTATGGTCATGTTCCGGAAGGTCTGTTACAGTTCAAATTGGCATACTTTCGCAGTTTGTCAACTTTAGTCCCTGTAAGCGATTAAACTTGATTTCACCACACCAAACCTTCCAAAACTTATATATAAGTTATGTAAAGGTTATTTAAGGTATGTTAAGCCTATTTCACTATTCCGGAGTGTTTGTTGCATTAAACTGGTTATATTTACGCATCAGTGCGGGTATAACCTTCCAGAAAGCGATTTAGAGCTTGAAATCGAAACAAGAGTTGATATGTGAAATCGATACACATATTTTTACAAATCCCAAGTATGAAATATAATATTTCATTGGTTTGGTATTTGTTTGATGGCCGTGAAGGCACAGGTGTTACATGTACTCACTTGAGGATGCTTAGAAGTCTTGAATAACAACCAAGCAAAGCTAGAGGGATCACGGAAATCAAACGGCACCTAATATAGGTAACTATGTTAATAAACCGGACCTAAATCGGAAGAACGGATAGAATGAGGTTTCGTAAACCAAATGAGTATAGGAACTCATGTAATATGGTTTAACAAAGCCTACATTCTAAAACGAAACCTATCCTAAGTGCTTACGACCCGTTTAGGTAGCTTACGCTACTTTAACGCGTCGTTCGCGTAAAACGCGTTCGGACCGCCTAACTAGTCCTATGACAAGTATTATATGTCTTAACATGTCTAATAATGTTACCTAATCAGTTTAGATGTAAAAATTTAGGTTACATGTGCTTAAAATGAATTTATGCGTAAAAAGGGCATTTTGGTCATTTTCCTAAGGCATATAAATTACCTATCATACAACTAACTAAACGAAGTGACCATATGGTATAACCTCGGAAGGTTATATCCTATACAATTATGGTCACAAAATATGTTTGGTCGGATCCTAATGATCGACCAAACGGGTCGGGTTCGAAAGTCTAAGCGGTTGTTTAGACCGCTTATCTTACGACCCTATATAAGCACTAAACTAAAAGTGACGAGCTAAACATGTTAAAACATGCTTAACGAAGTTAGAAAACAAGTTTGATATCAAAACAAAGGGTTTTGATACCCAAGAATAATTTGGTTGCAAAATACGCATAAACGCGTATTTTGACCGAAACTATGACTCGCACTATGCCTAAATAACGTGGTAATCAGTAGGTATAGTCACAAGGGACTACAACCATCGTGATTACGCTCACGTTGCGAAGTTCAAACGAACTTCGTGTTGACCTTTGACTGGTCAAAGAAGAAAGTCAAACATTGTTTGACTTTTACGCTTAAAAACGCATAAAAGCATGAAGGAGACTTACAAAAGGTCCAAGCAATGGAGATTTGATTCAAGTTACTCAGGTATGAGGTGTGGAAACCCCAACTTAGAGCAAAAATGAATCAAGGTGTGAGGTTGCAAATGAAACATGATGGGTATTTATAGATTTCGGGCCACCGTTAGGATTGTTCCTCGATTTACGAGCTTCAATCTTGGCCCTCCATGTGTGCCCATTGTTTTACAAACCTATGGGTGCCCCAAAACAAGCTCATGGTATTGAAAAACCAAGAACCAAAGCCAGAAACCAGCTCCTGATTGAAGAAAACCATTTTTGCAGAACTGGGGAGTTTACGTGGGTCGCGTAGACTTTCACTAAGTCTTGCGCGCCCCTCCTAAGCCTAACTTTGACAGAATGTCAAGTTTAGTCCCTCCAGGTGTAAAACTTGGTTTTTGATGCATTTTTGACACGTTTAAGCCCCGTTGACCCCATTTCAAGGCTCTACAATGAAGTTAAAGTATAGGGAACATGAAATATGCTCAAAATCATCTCGGATGTCGGTTCGTTTGGTCGTACGGTTGCGTTGTTCGGTTAATTACGACGAAACACGAACGGACGCAAAAAACGATCCAAATTACTGGACGAATGGAATTTTATCATGCCAATCACTAAAATAAAATATTTTAATGATTACATAAATTTTGGATGTCCAGATATATTCAGAACATATGATATGCGCGAAAATGCAAACTTAGGCACTTTTTGACGCTTTTAGTCCCTATTTGACCAAATAAGTTTATTTTTGCGCACCAAACACCTCTAAGCCTATTTCTAAGCTATGTAAAGGATATTTAGGGCATGTTTAACTTATGATCATATTCTGGAATGTTCGTTACAGTACGAATTGGCAAACTTTCGCAGTTTGTCAAAATTAGTCCCTGTAAGCGAATAAACTTGATTTCGACACACCAAACCCTCCAAAACTTATTTCTAAGTTTTGTAAAGGTTATTTAAGGTATGTTAAGCCCATGTCACTATTCTGGAGTGTTTGTCGCGTTAAACTGATTACGTTTACGCATCAGTTTGCGTATAACTTTCCAGAAAGCGATTCAGAGCTCGAAATCGAACAAGAATTGATATGTGCAATTGATACACATATTTATACAAATCCCAAGTATGAAACACAATATTTCATTGATTTTGTATTTGTTTGATGGCCGTGGAGGCACAGATGTCACAGTCTCCCCTACTTCTGGAAATTTCGTCCCGAAATTTATTTAGAGGAAACTTGTGAGAGCTTGAAACATGAAGTCGAAAAGATAAAACAACACTGGTTTAGGATTCTGAACTTCTAGTAACTTAAATAACATCATGCTTGCAATGTAAGAGGGACACTTATATACAAGTATATGAAGCGTCATTGGTGCGTCCACCGTACCTCCATTACATTGTTCACGTTTCATTATTGTTGTCACTATCAGTTCTTACACATGATAAATCTTACTGTGGTTTTCGTGCACTGAATTTCATAATTATGTATGCATCCATAATTACGTAATTCCTTGCATAGTTCACACAGTGCATTTTATAATGTGTAGGGGAAGAAAACAATGAACGAACCTGTGATGATTGTGACTAGACCACCCTAGGGTACTTTTAATTAAATCAATAAATGATCTCTTTAAATAGACCACTAAGGAGTCTTTTCAGCTATAGCATCACATGCCATTCTTAACCAGATCCTGAATCAATCTTTTTTACTAGACCACTCAAAGGGTCTCTTTTGAATCATGGAATGGTACTATATAATCCAAGGGTCTTAACTATTACGTAGAAGCCCATTAAGGATTTAAGGTAGTACCTTTTGAATATCCTACTATGAATCCCTCATATGAATATATGAAAGATTCTACGAGAATTTGGACAACGAATATCCAGATTACAAAAACACAAAACATAAAAGAAAACACATAAACACATAATTGTTTATCTTGATTCTTAATTTGTTATCATTTTTTTAATTTTCTTGTTAATTGAGCACATGAATTTAAAGCACACTAGGAATCCAATCCGTGGATTTCATTTGGCACTTTAACATCATCAAGAATCTAACTATGAAGATAGGAAGATCTTAATAGGAATTCGGCTTTGTCCTTATTGAATCGTAATGTACGTATTAAAGCATACACTGAATTCAATTAAGGACTCCGATTTGAGCGGTAACCATCCACAAGGATCTAATTGTGAAGGTAAGAAGATCCCATATGGATTTTGGAATTTGAATATGTTTTGAAACCTCGCACTGGACGTGCTTAAGTCAAAACATGAGGTAAAATGCTCATGAAGTTGAGGCGCTAGATATGCCAAGGCGACATATGAAGCAGAATTTGAAGGTTAAGTCAATGTATGAGCAAAATGTTTTTGAAAACTATGCATGGGGTTCTTTTAGAAATGTGTTTAATGTTTTTGAAACCCTACATAATACTTTTGAAATCATAAGGTAGGTGTATTAGATAAGTATATTTGTAAAATGTTTTAAAATCATGCGAGATGAATTTTTGAAATTATGTATAAATTATGCACGTGATATGTTAAGTAAATATACTATGTTAAAAATGTTTTCAAACTATATAAAATGTTTTTGAAATCATGAAGGTTGTTTTTGAAAAGCATATATTATGTATGTTGTTATGAAAACCAGAATGTAATGATATGGGTATGAGATCGAAAATACCCTTAGTTATCTAACCAAGAATTTAAAGTGACATTTTGAGTAATCGTCTAAAATTGTCACTATTATTCTGTACTTTGTTTCTTAGAATGAAACAAGTACTTAAAATTTTCGAGGAAATCATGAGCGATCACTTGAAAGGGAGAAATCACAAGAGTAGTTTGTTTAAAGAACATAGTTCTTTGGTGTAGGTATCATAGGGGCATGCCATACACACATGTAATTACACTTGTATATCAGAATTGCGAACAATGATTTATTTATAAACTAAACACATTGTTTCAGAGTTCAACAAAAGAAACAAAAGCATAAGATTCAAATTATTCAAAGCAGCAACTTCTTCTAATCAGCAAAATGCTCATCCTTGGGTTAGATTTGCATTGAAAATCTTTGGGCTTTTATTCCTGAGATAACCTGTCTCGCCGTAGTTATACCAAGTACCAGACGGAAAACGAGCTTGAGCAGGGTTGACTTGGGGTTGGTTTAGACCACCTTGGATTGGGTCGAATTGACAAGCATTTGCCAGGTGACCGAGTCGTCCACATAATGCACACAGACGACACTGCAGGTAAGCTCGGTGAGGTGCATTACACTTGTTGCACATCGGTGCAGTACCGGCATAAGGTTTCCTGGCAGGAGGTTGAGCAGCTGAAGGATTTGCAACAGCTTTGTTTTGGATAGCAAAGCGGCACACGTCAACCAAATGTCCCCATCGTCCACAGTGGGTACATTTGAAGCAGGGTATGTGATCCGGATGATGACGGTTGCATCGATTACACCATGGAGCAGTTCCCTTGTACGGCTTCTTAGCTGGCGGTGCTGCCACTTGGCTAGGTCTTGCCTGTTTTGGTGTAACCGCTGGAGGATTCTTTGAAGCTTTACGCTTCTTCGATTTTTGTGGAGGCTTGACTTCTGTTTCCTTTGGTGTTTCTTGGGCGGCTTCATCCTTGAGACGGGACATGGCAACGGCTAATTCAGCAGTCTTTTGGATTACTACGCCTATTCGTTGGGCAAATTTGGTAGCCTGCTCGTACATCTGAGTGTTGCTGCGATGAGGAGACATCCTAAAGGAAATGGAAGACATAGGAGGAAACAAGTGAAATGTATTTGATAATCAAAACAGAATGACAACGCATAAAATTTCGATCATTTGTTTGTTACCTAAGGCAAACAAATGAGACGATGACTAATCAAAGTAAGTGGGTCATATTAATGTATCGCGAAGACATGCTTTAGCCTATAAGTGGACACTCACCCCAAGAGTTCCCAGGTAAGAGTGACTGGTCCGATTATGTGGATTTGTACGAACACTCTAGCCTTAGACAGAAAACTCAGAGTACAGGCATCCACCCTTCCAGATTGCATGTGTTCACATTATAAGACCCAACTTTGACGAGATTTTGAAAACTTAAAGGGTTCAAAACCTTATAATAAATCATCCTAGAATAGATGATTGGTTTTCAAAGCGAATTTGAAATTTATGTTCTTGTTGTGGTTGTCGCCTAAGGATAGGTGATGGTATTGTTTTAAGATCTAAACACAAGAATCTTGTGTTAGGGTCCTAGGAAGGTTATAGACTTGGTCAAAGCATTACTAATAACCTAATTCCCTATAACCATGAGCTCTGATACCAACTCTTCTGTCACACCCCGACCGCGTAAAACAACAAATCGCGACGGAATCGTCGTGGAGTGTTGTAACAGAATCATTGTTTCATAACACATGGAAATTGAAGTTTTGTTTTATTAAATTATAAGAGGTTACATTGTCTTAAAAACAAGGAAACATAACATAATTAACTAGTCTTGCATCTTTTAATGTCACTAAGGCCCTCGTCCAATCCTATGTTTGCATCATAATCATCTAACAACAGCACCTGAAACACATGTGAAAATAGGTACGTCAGCATAAAAATGCCTGTGAGATACATAGGTTTTATTGATTTAGGATTCATGACTTATAATTTTAAAGAAAATGTTTAACAAAAATTAGTCATGAACCTTGTAAAATGTTTTCTTTTATAATTCATACAAAAAGTGATAAGAAATCAGATGATATAAAAGAAAGATGCGTATTTATGCGTATTTTGCAACCAAACTATCCATGGGTATCAAAACACTTTGTTTTGATATCAAAACCTGTTTTCTAACTTAGTTAAGCATGTTTTAACATGTTTAGCTCGTCACATTTAGTTTAGTGCTTGTTTAGAGTCGTAAGTCAAACGGTCTAAACCACCGCTTAGACTTTCGAACTCGACCCGTTTGGTCGATCATTAGGATCCGACCAAGCATGTTTAGTGACCGTAGTTGTATAGGGAATAACCTTCCGAGGTTATACCTTATGGTCACATAGTTTAAGTAGTTGTATGATAGGTAGTTTATATGCCTTAGGTAAATGACTAAAATGCCCTTTTCATGCATAATTGGATTTTAAGCATATGTAACTTAAAATTTTGTCACTTAACTGATTATGCAACATATTTAAACATGTTTAGGCATATAATACTTGTCATAGGACTAGTTAGACGTCTCAAACGTGCGTTTGCACAAACGACGCGTTAAAGTAGCGTAAGCTACCTTAATGGGTCGTAACGGGTCGAAAGCACTTAGGTTAGGTTCCGATCTAGAATGTAGGCTTTGTTAAACCATATCACATGAGTTCCAATACTCATTTGGTTTACAAGACCTCATTCTATCCGATCTTCCAATTAAGGTGTCGATTATTTGACTTAGCGATTCGATTACTAGGTGCTACTTGATTTCCTTGGTTTGCCTGAGCTTGTTGAGTTCTTCAGATCAAGGATACTTTGCACTTTGATGTGAGTACATAGTTCCCCTATTTTATTGTTTTCGATTGTTTTGGGGTGATTCATATGTATTAAAACGATTTCGATATTTTAACGATGTTTTCAAAAACGATTAATATGGTTTACATTAAACTAATAACGATTTCGATAATGTGAACAAACTTGTTGGACGTAGTTACATAACGAATAACATTCATTAATTTTGGCCAAACCGACCAGTATTAGGTTATGGTACCATAGGATCTGACAAATCCCATTATCAGACTGCACCCATGGTTATGTGTGGGGGTTGTGTGGGTAACGACCGATTCTGTGATTGTTAACTTACCCTTTGGTGGTTTGTTAATACGAGTTTTACGATAGACGAGTTGTGAAGGTTTGGATGTTATTAGCGAGGCGACCAAAAGTAGTTTCACAATTAAAACGAGAATGATTTTGGGACGTTTTAAACGATTTTGGAAACGATTTGAACAAGTTAAACGATTTGAACAAACGATTGGTTTTTGGGTTGTGATTAGATAATGGGATGGGTGTAACATGATAAAAGCATGGTAGATACGCCGCTGGTACTTCTTATATATAAGTGCTTTTATCATATTATATTCCGTGTCATTATTTAGTTCACTTGGGCAAACGATTTTGAAACGATGTCACATAACGATGTTTTCTAAATATAAACCATACGAGTTTTATAACGAGAACAATTTACAATTTGGTTTACTTAAACAAATGTTTTGGGTTAAGAATCATGGCTACGAGATTTTATAAGCTATAATCAACTTGATTTGAGTTGGTTAGTTATGTTGCAATACTATACTCTTTTCAAAACAAGGTTTGTAACTTTTAACTTTTGTAGTCTAATGGGGTACTGCAACATGTAAACGAGCCATGAATCCGATACTCTCATAAAACCTATGTGCTCGCCAACATTTCTTTGCTGACTTTGTTTTTACATATGTTTCAGGTGGTGTTGCATGATGTTGATTGCTAGGGTGCATGTTCACATAGGATCTGGACGAGGCCTTAGTGACATAATAACAATGATAGACGATGTGTAACCTGTTTTTTTGGTTTTAAGACAATGTAAAATAATTAATAATTCAATAAAACGAAACTTTTGTATCCATGGTTGTGAAATAATGATTCTGTTACGACACTCCCCGACGTTTCTGCCGCGGTTTCGTTGTTTTAACGCGGTCGGGTGTGACACATCAAACAGGACCGAGACTGAATCCCAACCCAGAACTCGACTCGAACCGAACCTGCAACACGAACCCAACTGAAGCTGAAACCAGAACTGAGCCGAACCACAACCGCCGGAGCTGAGTCGGGCACCCGGGTCTGCTGAACCACCATCACTCTCGCGAAAGTTCGTCGTAGGAAACCAGGACTCCGCCGTCGACAGCAGTTGCTGGCAATAGGCGTCTCCGTAGTTCCTCCCGCTTCTCCGATCGTCTCTCGATTTCCCGGGCTGGCCGCCGCTCATCACCACCCGATGGTGGTGGTCATCTTACCGGAAGAAGAGGGTGAACGTGGCTTGAGTGAGTTGTCGGAGGAGGGGGTGGGTCTCGCTCGACGGAATAAACCACTGCCGTCCCTGTTACCCGCCGGGAATCGAGTGGGGGGTGTATGTTGCAGAACATCATGAGAGATGGGTGCCCATCGGTGAACTGAGGTGCCGGAGAGGTCGCCTGCGACCTGATGTAGCGAGATAGGAGAAGAGAGAGTCTGATTGTGGGTTTGGGTTTGTTTGAGAAGAAGGTGATTGTCTCTGTGTTTGTTTTATGTATTCGAGAGAGAGAGGGAACCATCTTGTAATGTGCGGCTGATGTAAAAGAATGAGAATTAGGGTTTGTCACTTCCTTCAAATACTAGGTTTAGTTAGTGGTCTTTGGCTTTGGGCATAAGGCCCACAAACCCACTTTGCGTGTTATAAGCGGCCCGTTAATCTCTTACGAACTCGTTTACAAAATCCGAACACTTCGTAATGTCGTAAAATAATATTTTAGTTATTTAAAACACATAAAATACGGTCGGTTGTCGTGTTCGTTCGCCGATCACAGAAAAATTCACGAAAAATTGCGTTATTGCCGTTTTAAATCCGTTTCTCAATCCAATTTCGACTGTGATTCCAAAGATAGAAAAACGAACACGTATTTCCTAAAAACATAAAAATGTGGAAATACGAGGCGTTACAGGCATGGTGTGTCAACTTCTCTTCTTTTGTAAAGGAGTCCTAACCCTTCTCAAGAGCACGCTATGATACCCTAGAGGTTGTTTAAATTACTAGTTATTAGACACTTTTTCAAGACACCTAATGGATTTACGAAAGTATCCTACGAGGCTCACTCCCTGTCAATATCTAAACCAAGGATAGCTTTGTTTTCTCAATTAGACTCTAGACATTAGCCAATAGGTTTACTCCTAACGAAGCTCCTACCTTTCAGTTTAATGACTTAGACCTAGCAATAACCTCGCACCTTTCAGCTATTGATGATTAGTAGAACACTTGATTTTATGAGATTACCGAATATTACTTCTAAGGTTAGTTGCGCAATTTCACCCTAAAGAGTAAAGATTTATTATGTGATATAGACACTCACCAAAATCTAAAACCCTAGAACAACTCTATTATGTGACAAAGACCATCACCAAGAATCATACAAAGCAATAACCAATATTCAAACAATGTCAAGCACGCAAACACATCTAACCGATAGAACAAATCGCCTACAATTCATAAATAATCCATAGAATTCATAAATCCATAATAAAAATCAAAACTTTAGCAATCATTCATCCAATCTAGGTAGTTAAATAAGTTTAGCCAATCAAAGTCAATGAAAACATCAAAAACAAAGTGTTATCAAGAACACGAAACATGACGGCGAAAGAGAGACGAAAGTAAAGACACCTGAATGGCAAATATGCAACCAGGATGATTCCTAAGCTTCTTATCTTCAACCGGTAGCTCCACGAACTCGAAAACGCTCCAAGAGATCTCCAAAATTTGTCCAAAATCTTGCTAATTCGTAAGTTGTGGGTTTTTGAAAGATTATGAGGAATTTATAGTGAAACCCTGATCTCGAACACATCTTTTGCCACCAGACACACCCGTCGCGTGACGGGTAAACACTCTTGTAGTCGCGCAGCGCGACTCCCCAAAACTGAATTAATATTATTTATATGCTCACGGGGGGCGACGGTGTGGGTGAATAGGTGTGGCGCAACGCGAGAGCTTAATTTGAACAGAACTCTTCGATCTTAAAACAATTTCAGCAATGCAACGATCCGGAATCCATTCCAACTTGTTTTCCAGCCGTTTCTTGACCGATTCTCATCCATTTAACCACACAATATTCCAATCTTTCGTTTCAGATCAATCATCGCCAATTAATCATCGTTTTCATCACTTTACGAATCAAGAATCTTAAAATACAAGAAGTAATCAAAGTAACGAAATTCTAACTAAAAACCGAATAAACGAACACGGAGTATATTGATGTGTGCAAAATGTAACATATAAATTACATCAAATGAGGCATAAAACTAACCTTTTTTTAGTGCTAATGTTGAAAAAAGTGTGTTTTTGTCTTCCTTTTGAATTTACAGGACCAAATGAGCTTAAACGAACAAATGGAAAAAATATACAACCAAAACCAACGTAAATACAAAGAAAAGGAATAAACGTGACATGCCCAACCCCTTGGCAGCATCCCCAAAAGCAAAAGCAAAAACAAGAAACAGAAGACTGGCCACGGGGCCGTGGTTAGGTGTCTGTAGAAAAGACAAAGCTGTGGAAGCTTCTACGCCCACCACGGGGGCGTGCCCAACTCAGCACGGGGCGTGGTCAACGTTAAGAAATGCAGAATCTTGCAAAATCTTGATAGTACAGATACGCTTTTGCCGACGGGGCCGTGCCCACTGAACACGGGGCCGTGCCCACTGAACACGGGGCCGTGTGGAGCCCTATGCTGACAAATGCAATTAATGAAGGAAGAGATGGATGGCCACGAGGGAGTGTCCGCTGGACACGGGGCCGTGGCCGGGCTTTTGTTGAGGCTCACTTCAAAGGCATCCCTTGAAGGCATCCCTTGGCAAACCACCACTCTCCCACTTTGCCACCACTCCACCACCACTACACCACCAACACCCACCACCGTCATCCATCATCCATCTTTAGAGTTTGTAGTAGTCTTGGGATCCAAGATTGATAGTAAGAGTTCTTGCCAATCAAAGGCCATGTTTGGCTAAGTCTCTTACATCACTTGGTGAAGACAAGTCTTTTATGTATTACTTTTGATTTTTAATCTTTTCGGCACTTTTTATTTGGTTTTGTATTAATGACTTTAATAACTAGTTACTTATGTTGAAGGTGAATGTTCTTTATCATTTATCTGTGGTGTCTTGGCATTACTTTACTGTCTATATAAAGTAAAAGATTTACACCATTCATATCTCTACGGTCTATATAGAGGTATGTTGGCTACCTGGTCGGGGGTTAAGGGAATGGTTTAGTAAGGTTCTTGCCTTGTTCAGTGTATAGATCCTGCAAGGACCTGGGTCAAGCTTACTAGGACCTCCTTCAATACCCACTGGTATTGGATGGCGGGGGTGCGAATGGCTTGACCCCCTCATATGTAATTACTATTAATACATTAAACCGGCTACTTGGGATGTATCCCTGCTGACTCAAACCACTTAGCCGAGGGTAACGTCACCTTCAAAAGAGGGGTCTACCACTTTTCGCATTAATAACTTAATTAATTATCTTTCAATATTCCGACCCTTTGGGATTGTATCCTTGCTGACTCAAACCACTGGGTTGAGGGTAACGTCACCTTCAAAAGAGGGGCCTATACTATAACTAAGATAATTTCTTAAAAAGTCCGAAAGTGCTAAAATCATCAAAGGATACACTAAAGACGAGTCGGATCCAAGTGATTCATCTTGTCTATCTGTTTTTATTTTATTTTTATTTCTGCATTTTTAGTTTTTATTTTCATGTTTAAAACCTTTCTCAAAAAAAATTAGATTGATTAGACGTTGAGGATAAACCGGTACTAAAAGCTCTTGTGTCCTTGGATGACCTCGGTATCTTACCAACGCTATACTACGCTCACGATGGGTGCACTTGCCCAAGTGTGTGTTTAGTGTTAGTAAAATATCGTATTTTATAAATTTAAAACTTGACTAATGTGTAAAATGTGCTTAAAATATCAATAAAAATATATCACGCTTTGCACACACCATATATACAAACTTTACATGATAAATGGATGTATTTTACAATACATCAAATATCCCCACACTTATATTTTTTTCGTCCCCGAAAAAGAATTATGCAACGGAATCAGAATCAAATTAATGTTCGGGTACAAAAGCTAGTTTACTTTATTAAAATTAAAATGTTAACTGCGATTGCAAGTATTTCGATCCTCTTAAACCCAAACCCGGTTCCAAGCCCTTATCATGTATATTTAATTTAAGTTTGGTCAACTCACCTAGGGTCTCACACTAGAATTAGCCGATTCACCTAGCCCCGCCTCAAGCTTATAGAACAAAAGGAATAACCACTGGGCCATTTCCTAACCGTTTTATACCAAGATCAAGAGAATTTAGCACCAAATCTTTATTATATATTTTTTCTTTTTTTTCTTTTCTTTTGAGCTTTTTAGACTGTGCATACCTTATCCCAGAGGCATTCCCAATCAGAGTCACCATCCCCAAGAGAGATTACAATAGGCATCAGTATTTTTGCATTATTTTCAACAATCCCAGAGGTATTCCAAGTCAGAGTCACTATCCCCAACACAGATTACGTAGGCCTTGCCAATTTTTTTCAGTCTAGCTCTTTTTATTATTGTTTTTTTCTTTCCATGATATGATAAGAAATTCTAACGATCTTAGCTTATAACAGCATCCCTTATACTATTATTGGCGGTTTCGGCTTCACTACCTCTCCTAGATGAGAACCCACTAGTAAATCAACAATTAGGTATATTTTTAGCTCAAAGGAACCTAAAACCGGGCCAAGTCTACTCACACATCTCAAATTAGACACAGGCTTAATTTGTTTATTCTCGTATTATCATTATTTGTAACCCGAACAAAAATTGATTTTTCTATCATTTTCCGCTTTTATTTTGCAAACTTCTTTAATCGAGAAACATTTTCAAAAATTTTCAAATTTTTTTTTGTACTTTTTAATTTATGACTTGACACGCTAAATTACCGAACTAAACTACGACTCAAATGTTCCATCCCCACACTTAAAATTTGCATTGTCCCTAATGCAAGGATGAAAACATACTAAACTACCTAAATAACCTAAATTACCACTAAACTAAATAAACTAAATACTGAATAAAATAAAATGTACAAAATATATAAGTGGAAAATGACTTAGCTGATATGTGAGACTGTCAATGTGCCAGTCGTTTCCACACAAGCCCTCCAATCCGAACGCGCTCAGCAAACAGTTCCTACTCGTACACGCGAACGAAAGCGGAAACAAACATCAACCTAGCAAGCAGCATAACCAAACAATACCAAAAAAATATATATATAACCATAACGTACATTAGTTCAACTACCACAAACCGACCAACCCGACCCGACCAATCCGGTACACAAGTATTCAAAGTATAAATACAGGCCAAAAGAATGAGGATTAAAACAACATAAAAGATAAAAACAAAACATATACCATCGGCTCCTGCTGCATCCTCGCCATCCCCACACTATTCCTCTCTACTCTCTCTTTCTTCTTCTTCACTAGTAGCATGTCCACCGGCTCCTGAACTACCTTCCCCGAATACAGTAAACGGGGGAACCGGATCCCCCATATCATGCTGACCCACAACTCCTGCATCAATCGGTTCAACCTGTGCAACCGGCTGAAAGAAATCAGGTATTGCCATACTCATCTTATGCATAATGTACCTCAGGGCTCCTTCCTGCCTCTCCTGACCCATCCGAATCACCTGCTCAAGATCATCAAATCTCTGCTCCATATAGCCGTACAGAGACTGCAAAGTAAGTGGCTCAGGAGGTGGCTGCCTACGAGGGTACTGCGGTGCAGGCCTCTCATGCCTCTGTGGTGGTTGCTGGCGATGTGTGGGCTCAATCTGTACCATAACATCCACAGCTGGATGTCCCCCAGGGGGTTGTACTTGAGGCCCCTGTCTAATCTCCTCCCACGTGTACGACTCAGTATATGAAACAATACCAGCCTGCTGCAATTCTCTTATCCCAAAAGTAGTTATAGTCCGGCCCTTACGTAAAAGCTGGGGTTTTTACCTATCAAACACCCCTAAATTCAATCCCAAACGCGTGATATACGGCCCCATAGCCAATGCCGCACGTGGACCACCACGACGTCCCCGACTGAACGAAGCAGCTAACACAGTCGCAAGATTCATCTCTCTATTTTCCACCCGACACATCAAAATAAATATTTCTATCCAATTCGCTTTGTTCTTGCCAGACCTCCGACCCACAAGAGTAGTAGACAAAATCTTCAAAACGTACCTGTAAATCGGGTTACGAACCGAGGTGATAAGGTTCGTAAGCGTGAAAGGATGGTCAGAAATAGTGTTCCAAAACCGGCGTAATTCTGTCGCCCCAACACTACACTCCCTGTCAGTCGAGTAAGCTCCCCTCAAACTTGTAGCGAATCCCGGTTGCTGTACCTCCTCATCTGTATAAAAACCCAATGCGACCGTAAAACGGGCCATATTCATCTCAAACACCCGTCGACCCAAACTGAATGATACTGCCTTCTCATCTGCAAATTTACCTTCCTTATGCTTCCATGTATAATGAAATTCCAGAACCAACTCCTCAAACTAATCATCTATACAGTTCATCGTCTCCGTCAACTTCGGACCCAAAAGATCCAACACTTCCTGCTTAGAACCAATCTCCTCTAACCAACCCCAGTTTATCGTCCTATGTTGTAACAACTCAGTGGTTTTCAGTTTATCATACTTTTTCCACTCATTCGTATTCAACTCAAACTGCAAAAGTGGGTGGTCGGCTCTATGATCTATTATGCTAATCGGAATCCTTTTAGGAGTACTATATATGATTTTCCTTAATCTCGGATCCTGAGCATCTATTTGCAATACCGGCTGCTCTTGCGGCCTTTGACCCGTACACCTTTTCCGGGGCCGCCGCTCGCCTCCGGAACTACTACATGCGGCTGCCATATCTGCAAAATAATCATTCACAAGACGCAATAGGCAGATAATCAGTAATCTCAAGCTATTTTTTGGTATTTTAATTTTTTTTAATTTTTTTGGATTTTTTCTAAAAATTAGAATAATCGTATAGCATTTCATTCGCGTTTTAATTCTGAAAATAAAGTTGAAATAAAAAACGACGGGTTACCTTTTACAATTTCTAAGTAATAACTAAACTCACCTGACTGGAGATTGAGTACGGGCAAGCCTAATTAACTTGTATGTGCAAGTAAACCCAAAACCGACTAGACTGGACTAAAACGACACCCTAACTTGGACTCAATGTACACCACCCACTCCCGGCACTTTAATTGCCCCCAATTAAATTCAAGTGCCTACCAACCGAACATTGAAGTCCAACCTTGCGTAAATTCAGTCGCTTTTTAGTGCAAAACAAATTTTAATGTCGAAAAACCCCGCCTAATGAAAGGAGGTTTTTAACATTGTCAAAAATGTCTGATTCAATATGTGCAAGGTTGAAACCGAAGCTTGTACTAACGCATCAATCAATACCAGCAAAATAATGTGCAATAAACCGCAAACCATCCATCCGCACCCACCTAACTATACTTAACATGGCTCGAAACTTAATATCAAGAACACAAGCTGGACTTTATTTACAATACGCGACAACCTAACCTCAACAACCTGCAAATCAACTTCCCAAACCAACCCATCCGCACCCAAGAACCATACCAAACAAACTAACTATACTTGACGCGACTGGACTCGAGTTGAAACTGACCTGACAAAACAACCGACACTAAAAACTCCAACTAAGACTCACAAAGGACTCGACATAATGTATGAAAGAGTATAAGTAAGAACACATACCTAAATCACGACAAATGCACAAGAAAAATTGAAAATTTTTCGTATTAAAGGTGAATCCCCAACTGAGCGAATCGGCGACCAATGTGTGGAAAATTTTCTGTGGGTTTTGTCCCAGACTTGATTCCGATCACGTGGGTGTTAAAATGGTGGGTTTTTTGTGAAGATATGGTGGAAAAGGGGTGGGTCGGTGGTGGGGTATGCGCTAGTTAGGGTTGAAGGAATTTGGGGGAGACAGGAATCATCTGGGCATTTTAATTCGATAATCATAACTTCGCGGTGCGCGACAAGATGTGGTAAGGGGTCTCGCGTGACGCTAGGGGTAGGTTCAGGATTGTGGTTCAAGTAACGCCGTCGTGTTAAGCGACGACTTAGGCAGTTCAGTGTGGCGCGACGCGACCAAGGGGTCAGAAGCTGTTTCTGGACTGTGGCATCACGTAACGCGACAGTGAAAGGGGAAAGTGGTGGCGCGACGCGACACCCTGTTTTTAACAGAATGGTTTTATACCTTAGAAAAATTTTCAACACTTACCCAAACTTCCCAAACCCATTCCAAATGTTTTCTAACACTGGGACTTACCTGGAACGCCGTTTTCTTCGCAATTTCGCTTCTTCGTCGGTTGTGATTCCTGCAAAATACTTGTTAGGGATAGAATTTTATAGCCTGTGGATCACGGATCCTCAAGTGTGGTATGGATCACAGATCCTCAGTTCAGTTTGAATTAAGGATCATCAGAAGACGTTGCAGGACTAAGGATCCAGGATCCTCATTATTATCCTAATACTAACATTTGTTTCCATCATATTTGAACTTGTTTTGCAGGAGTATTCGAGTGGGACTTGGTCTAACCGAGATTCCAGGGAAATATGCCTTCTAATTCTGCACGTGCATGAGCTCTTCGACCGTTGTGGTGATCGTGGGAGAACTTGCACCTTTTTCGGATTGTTAGTTAGATAGCTAGTTTCTATTTTTAAAAGGGGATAACAAGCTTGATTTGATAAAAGTTAGCAACACATACTACTCTCGAGAACTCTCTGCAAGATATTGGCGATTATACACTTTTTGCACACTAGTGATCTTTGTACCGAGCTTGTTATCATCCCGATTTGTAAACCTTATTTGTTTAATATAGTTGGTGATCGGTAGTTTCCATCACCCGAGGTTTTTTTGTGCCGAAGATCATACATTGATCAAGGGCTTTTTCCTCGTATAAGTCCTTGTGTTCACCATTCATTTCATTCATACATTGTTCATACATTTGATCATTTAACCAAGCATCACACCTCACAAAATCGAATTTGGTTGCATTATCCTTGTGTGATTTTTGACCAAAACAATACTCAAACACACAAAACAAAGACACGACACACTACGATAAACTACCGTTAGTTGCGAAAAGACTCAAATAACGACACGGAACAAACTTTACAAACTCTACACTTGATATTGCTCTCAAGACTCTAAACGGTGGTGTTTCGAAGATCTTCGAGAGGAGTTTCCTCCTTCTCGGTGTTGTCAATCGGCCCTCCTAAGTAGTGCTTCAATTGATGTCCATTCACTTTCCATGATCCCTTACTAACTTCATCGCATAACTCAATTGCACCATGCGGAAACACCTCTTCACGACATAAGGTCCCGTCCACTTCGACTTCAACTTTCCGGGAAATAACTTAAACCTCGAATTGTAAAGGAGCACTTTATCACCGACTTTAAACTCCTTCAACCCCTTAAGCCTCGTATTATGCAACGCCTTCGTTTTCTCTTTGATACTCCAGGAACGCTCATACGCCGCATCTCTAAGGGCTTCTAACTCATGGATTTGGAAAAACCTTTTCCTAGCTACTTCGGTAAGATCTAAGTTCACGGTTTTAAGAGCCCAAAGAGCTCGGTGGTCCAATTCTTCCGGAAGATGGCATGCTTTGCCATAGACTACCATGAACGGTGTGGTACCTAAGGGTGTTTTGTAGGCGGTACGAAATGCCCACAAAGCATCATCGAGTTTATCCGACCAATCCTTACGACTCTTTCCCACAGTTTTCTCTAGTATCCTCTTCACTCCCTTATTCACATTCTCTACTTGACCGTTTATTTGTGGATGATATGCGGTGGATAAACGGTGTGTAACTCCATATCGCTCCAATGCTTCTCCATCACGGCAATACAAAAGTGCGTTCCTCGGTCACTAATAATGGCTTTAGGTATACCGAAATGCGTGAACAGCTTCATCAAGAATCTCACCACCACTCGGGCATCGTTTGTAGGCAAAGCTTGAGCTTCCACCCACTTAGAAACGTAATCAATCGCCATGAGGATATACCTATTCCCACTAGAGGAGGGGAAAGGTCCCATGAAGTCGATGCCCCATACATCAAAGATTTCGAGTACTTGAATAGGATTTTGGGGCATCTCATTCTTGGATGAGATATTGCCAGTACGTTGGCAAGCATCACAAGTCCTAACGAATTCTATAGTATCCTCGACTACCGTAGGCCAATAGAAACCGCAATCGAATACTTTTTGTGCGGTAGTGTGTGCACCATGATGACCTCCCGTCAACCCCTCGTGAACATGCCTAAGAATATCAAAACCCTCTTCCCTACTAACACACCTCCTAAGAATACGGTCGCCTCCTATCCTAAAAAGGTAAGGGTCATCCCATATGTATTTTCTCGCATCTCTAAACAACTTCCTCTTTTGTTGGGCATTCATATCCTTCATGACATACCCGTTTGCAAGATAATTAGCTATATCACTAAACCACGACAAACCCTCGTTCTCCGCCGTAACAAAATCGATGGACTCATGAGGGAATGTATCTCCTATCACCTCCTCACGAATCTCCTCCCTACTAGGATCCTCTAAACGCGAAAGATGGTCCGCCGCGACGTTCTCTGCTCCTTTCTTGTCCCTAATCTCTATGTCGAATTCGGAGAGAAGTAGAATCCTTTCTTATCCATAGAACTCTCAACCATGTCTTGAAAGATGGCAATCATACATCGTTGAAAAGTAGCTGGAACGTTACATAATCCAAACGGCATGCGTCGGTACGCGTACGTGCCATATGGTGTTAAGACCGGAGGCTCTAATGATTGTGCTTGTTTGTATAATTTGAATAAACCAAATAGAAATGAACAGAGTTTAAGTGCAGCGGAAATGAGCAACAAACTTTGTAAACACAATCAAAGAGAGAAACAGTTTTGATAAACACATGCTTTTCATTAAGTCAAAAGATTTACAATACAAATCAAAAGATTACAAGCATGCTTACAAACTAAACTCCCCCTCAGCCTGATACTCCATGGTTGGTTGCACAAGATGAAAGGATTGAATTGAGGAGAAGAACTCACTCAAAACGATCAAATGTAACAGTACAGGGTACTGCTCCATTTATAGACAATCCAAACCACTGAAGCATCTCAGCTGACGTCACTATGAAAGCGACGTCTAACAGCCTAACAACCTGTAACTACTGTTCCTATACACACACTGCTAATCTTAACCACTGACTATATATAAAACAGATGACATACTAAACTACTGCTTTCTCTTTACATCAGTGCTTTCCTCAAGGTTGATCAGTCCTTGATTGGGCAATGCTTTGTCATCAGTAGATTGAACCAGCAGTGTTTACTTCTTAGCAGTCTTCAGGGCTTCATCAGTAGTTAGAAGAACAACAGCTGTTGTATACGGACAGTGGATAGAGGACCATCAGATGTTATAATCACTTTCAAGGGAGAAGTCTAGTATAAACAGCTGCTTATTATGAATCCACTGTTGTGAACCAGTTTTCGCTTTCATTATCTGTTCCTCTGGTAGGGTTCAATCCCAACAATCTCCCCCTGGAACAGATAATGCCAAAACACTTCATTATTTTGGATCTTTATTCCTCATCAGAAGTTCACTAGCTTGTCTTTTAAATTCTGCTTCAAAGTCTTTGGAACTTAAGTCATCCTCATCCCTGCACAATGAAAGTTCAAGGAGATCTTGTAGATCTTCAACACCAAGGCTTAGTGCTTGTTTCCTTGATATGTACTTCATTTCACCATTGGATCTGATCAGGGTCAATACATGGGTCTTTTGATCAGAGAGCCACTTTAGTATTTTTGAACCCAATGGGTTTCTTGGGAGAGATTTATTTACTGATGAGCTTGGAGATTTTGGCCTTGTGAAAATTTGTAAAGCAGTATCCTGAGCTTCAGACATTCGTTTGAAAGCCTTTTCTATGACTTCATTTGCTGCAGCTATGTCTTCTGCAACTTCTTTGTCAATCTGCTCTTGTTTCTTTTGTTGATCTAGCTCATTGTCTGAGATATCTGCTGGTGTGTTTGGTGATGATGATTGGTTCAAAACCTTTTTGGCAAGGTCTTGAAGCTTTGCTGATTTGTCTTTATCTAAAGTCATTTTCCTTATGGCTTCTTCAAAATTCTCAGCTTCTTTTTCTTTTTCCTCTGCTTTAGTCAGCTGTTTCCTCTTTTCTTGGTTTATCGCAATGATTGAGGTATCTGCTGATGTGATCAGTGGGTCAGAGGTTTTGATCTGTTGTTTTGGCTTTTTGTAGGCAGGCTTCTTTGGAGTGTCAGAAACCGTTATCCTCCTTTTCTTGAGCCTTTCATAAGCCTCGTCTGTATATTGCTTTGTCCATTTTGCTATGGATTCAGCATCTCCAACGTTTGCATCCACCAGCTCCTGTTTCTTTCTTTTGTATTCTGAAGTAAGATCAGCAATGAGCTTTTTGTATTTTCTCCAGTTTGGAGCATTCCTCTTCTTGGTTGGATCATTTTTAATTCTTTCAATTCTGTTTGCCTTATGCTTTAATGCAACTATTGGCCATTCTTCAAACTGTTTTTCTTCAGCTGGATAGAATTTTTCATTCATGATGTATGAAAGATATTCTTTTCTCATTTCTTTTCGTAGATCTGCTTTGGGTGGTAAATCTGACATTTCTTTGCTCAGATCTCTTGCATAATCTTCCATCTGTTTGACTTTAGTGAGCAAGAATTCCATTTTTTCTGAAATGGCTTCGTCACCTTGGTCTTTGCACTCAAGCTTAGCTTTTATCTTAGCTTGCCTTGCTTTGAGCTCGAGATATTCATCCATATTTTCTGGGACTATGAAGCCTATGAGAGAAGGAAATCTTCTTTTTGAAGGATCATCCTCAGTGTAGAATTGTCTCATCTCATTTTTTACAGCTTCAGGTTCCAGTGCATATTTTGCAGCCATAGGATCATATTTGTCATCACCTGCCTGAGTTGTTTTTCTTTTTCTGGTGTAAAGATTTTTGGGTGATTTGTTGATTGTAGTGAAGATGGTTTGAAGTGAAGTGAGGGTAGTGGTGGATGGTGACTGACTAACAGTTGTTGAAGCAACTGGTGTTTCAACTGCTGTTGTCATTACAACAGATGTTGTAACATCTGATGTCTTCTGCTTTTTCGCAGGAGGTGATGGTGGTGATGTGACCTTGATGAGAGCAGTGGTGGATGACTGGCAAACAGCTGTTGAAACAACTGGTGTTTCAACCTCTGTTGTCATTACAACTACTGATGTGTCAGTAGATGTCTTCTGCTTTTGAGCAGGTGATAATTTGGTGGTTGGGGGTGTAGTTTTAGGTTGTGATGATATGGCAGTGGTTGTAGTGTGTGTTGTAGTGGTGTGTGTTGAAGAAATGGCAGCTGTTTGGCTAGCAGTTTTTGAAACTACTGACATATCAACTGTTTGGATGGAAGTTTGAGATTTTGTGATTTGAGGTTTGGAGCCTTTGGGAGGTGGTTTAGATGTCTGTTTTTCTTGTTCTGGTTCAACATACAGGCCATCTTCAATTCCCTTCTTCTTCAACTGCTTGATTTTCTCCCCCTTTTTGGCATTATCTGGAAGGGGGTTATCCATGAAGAGGATAGTGGGAGAAACTTTTCCAGTGGTGCTTTGGATATGAGCCTTGATAGCTTTGATGTCTGCTTGAGTATCTTTAAATCTTGACTCCACCATATTTGTCAGCATTTTTACATGTATTGCATGCTGCTGATCAACCATTTCTTTTTGTTTTTCAAGCAGGGGTTGAAATATACTCCATAGCTCATTTGCAGCAGGTGCAGGTTGTGCAAGTGCTTGAGCTGGAACAACAGTGGATTGTGCTTTTTGAGCTTTTAACAGCTGTTGCACCATATCTTTTATTTCAGCAACTGATGTTTCAAGTTTTTCAACTCTGCCCGTCAATTCCTGATATTTTAAATCATCACCCACGTTAATGGGATCATCTGATTCCCCACCAGCAGTGGTTGTACCAATGTGTGACTTAGGAACTGAGTCCCAAAAATCACCCATTGATGCCCTTTGTTCTTGGTTCTAGGGTCTTCTCTCTTCAACACTTGATAACCTTTTGAGGGTACCAGTGGTTAAAACAAACTCACTGGTGGTTACCAGAGGTGCTATAGAAGAAATTGCCTTCAAGGGAGTCTTACTAATGAAACAACTGTCCAAATGTAGATCTGTTGATCCATCACTTGTAGTGCTGCTCCACTTGAACTACCACCAAGAGTTACTTGTAACTCAAGGGGTGTAACCTCCTCAGTTGTTGCTGGGATAACAGGGGTAGTAGCATCAGACCCAGTCACCTGTGGGAGTGTACTCTCAGTGATAGGTGATAGAGAGGAACTGGTTTGTGTCTGAGCTATAGCAACTGCATGCAACAAGGGTATTATGGATTGTGGTAATGTGATTGGTGAAGGTATGGGTGTTGAAAGATACATGTCCTTGGGATCAGGACTGAGGAAGATGGATCCAATTGAATCCAGCGCTTCATAATGTGGGGTCCCTGTGCTTACAACCTGATCCTTTTGTGAGGATGCAGGAGGAGTTTGAGACAATGGTGGAGATCTTTCTTCCAACTGCTGTGAGGAAGTAGCAGCAGTGGTTGTAAGTGACATTTGTGTTATCACTGGCAGTGGCTCTGGGATCTCATCTTCCAGAGTTGCCTTTGTTTTGGGTTTGGAGGGCTTTCTTGATGTTTTCTTTTTGGTCTTTTTGGTAATGGCAGGTGTGGGTTTCAAAGCAGTGGTTGTGCTGCTATGATCACCTGGAGCAGTGGGCTCAGCAGCAGATGCCTGAGGAGCAGGGGTATTTGCTAAATTCTGCTCAGGCACCTATGCTTTTGTTTTTATAGGTGTCAACATTCTAGTGAATGTTTCAGGTGTTAAACCTTTTATTTGAAAATAAACACCTTGTTTGAGCAAATTTTCATTTTCTTTTCCAAATTTTTGTTTAAAATAGTAGCTTAGAAACCTTGTAAAAAGTAGAAATGCTTTGCTATCAACATTTTTCACCAAATCATCAAAGATCTCCTAGGAATAGTTATAATTTTCATTATTTAAAATAGAATAACCCAGACATTGGATCTTTAATGGTATTTCGTTAAAAGCAGTTGTTTTATTTGAAACACACATCAAAAGTGTGTGGAATAAAAACCTAGGTGCAGAGGAAAGAAACCTTTTTGTAAG
>JARYGA010042498.1:0-27209 GCA_030545235.1 Helianthus tuberosus
ATGAACTCGCTCAACTTTTGTTGATGTTTTCAAACTTAACATGTATTTCAGGAAATTAGTGGACCTGACAGACATTTCAGTCAAGGAAAGCAAGTATCAAGACTCCATGCCACCATTTGAAGGGTTTGCCCGTTATATACCGCCTCTTTGCGGTGATATAGTGGTCAAAGCCTTGACATTTTAAGACTTACATTTTGATGTATAGAACGATGAAAACGCATTTTCATTTGATGGTTTGTAACAAATACATTTAACTTATGTTGCGTTCTTTCGAAACAATTATGACAGTGGCATTGGAGCTTATTTTTATTCATTTAGTATTGTTCACTTATATTGTTATGCAATGAGAACTGATCAGATCACACCTCGCGCTTCCGCTACGAGCGGGTGTGACAGATTGGTATCAGAGCGTCGATTGTAGTGAACCAGGATTCTTTCTCGAGTCTAAGTCTACAATCACTAGGGATCTCTCACGAAAACCTCTTGTTCATGTTGAACAGATAATAAATAAAATTGGACAAGTCAAAAGGTTTTCATTGCATAAACATTTTTTCAAGGTCCACTACAGCAAAAATTCATTTCACATAAATCAAGCGAGGACATTTCCATGGGTGAAGTCTATGAGAAACAGACACAATACATTAATAGACTATGTGCCTACAATACAATACATTATCAGTTTATGCATTATAAACAGTTTACTGGTTCAGCTTATACAAGATAGAAATCCTTGATTGATAGGATTTACATGATTATATATATAGGTGGTTCATATATATGTTGCATGAAATATTTTGCCAAGAACAAAATACCTTCGACTTCAAACTCTTTTATTATTCTTTACTCACACAATGAAAATATCGACCTCATGTCTATTGCGGAGCTTATGGCGAACATGATTCCTAAGTGAAATCTTAAACTTAATTCCGTAAAATATGGTTGCTTTCTCGCGAATGCTGAGATGTCTGACCATGATAATGACGATGAGGCGAAGGTGGTAACCTTGGACAACAACTCCATTAGTGGGACGAGATCCATGTGACTCATACTAATCAAGGTGGATATACTCTTGTCCTTACAAGGAAGATGATGTACTCATCTTGAAGGTGCCTCTTCAATTGTTATTGTTACAGATTCTTTCCATTTCTATTTCATCTAACGTCGTACCGTCCTGCGAGTAACAACAACGGACGTTGACACGTGAGTTATCACGAAGGTCCCTCCTATGTTGAAGGTATATAGACAATAGTGTCCCCCCTCTGACTGATCGGTTGTTTTGTACGAGAGAACGCTAGGGTGACCATGCAAGGCAATTTATTATTACGGAGGCCTACGTAATAACAACTTGTAGTGCATGGGAATTCTGGTGGACTCTGCGGGCCAAGCTAATGATCACTATTCGTTCAAATTCTTAAATTATTATTCGAGATTCAATGTTTCTTATCTATTAGAACACGAACTGTGGTGGTTAGTATAACACCCTACAATACAATACAATACAATACAATACAGGAAGACGACAAGTATTTGTTCACACCTAACATTCGATCTATATCACGTTTCAGTTGAGACTAGTCATTTAAACGAATAAAACGTGTTAGCTACTCATGGAGGATTTTCCTCAACATTCTCGGAATTCTTGAACATGGGTTGGTTCCAGGGTGTCTATGACACTTTATCCTACTTTACCTTACCTTACTTTATCATATTCCACCTTATCATATTTATTGGAAGTGATACAATAAATTCCGTCGTTTGACATTTGTCTTTTTCCAAGGGATGGTATGGCATGCGCCATGCTACAACTCCCTCATTACATTCTATTCTACATTCTTGGAGATTCTAATAATCTTGCTAGAGCTCGTGAAACTCAAGCACTATTACCATAATTGTCACATGGACAAGTAAGACAAAGGATTTTCTCTATTTAGGACGATCGAGGTCCATAGAGTAGGGAATACATATTATATAGACGAAGACCACTGGTTGGTTTCCCCTCCTCAACGAATTATTTTTTTTTTCTTTTTTTTTCCCATTTAAACATATGACCAATACACGCAAGAGGCATTACACCTTTTGGTTTTGGTTATCCACATCATCATTTATTCAAACATGTATGAACAATATAGTCTTGAGGTTTCCATGACCGATTGATTGCATTCTTCATTCTTGGGCACATGATAGACTCTATTTATCCAAATACATGTCTAGATTCTTTTAATAGTGTGTATTAAAAAGATCATGGCGCCAAAAGAATCAATTGTTTAAGTTAAAAGTTATGTGTTGAAAACCATTGCTTTTAATCAAGACATGTTTTATACATGACATTGTTACGCAAGACATTGTTATACATATCATTGACGTTGGTATACACAAGACATTTTTGGTGGTTATTTGTAAGTGATGAGACGTGTGTAATATGATAAAAGCATGGTGGATACGCCGCTGGTACTTCCTATATATAAGTGCTTATATTATATTGCATATCGTGGTGTTATTCAAATCTCTTCGACAAAGACAAGACACGACATTTTCGCACAAGACACGACATCCTCTACACAAGACATAATATTCTATTTCGAGACATGATATATTTATACACTACATTTTCATTGGTTATTTATTTAACCATACATTATTCTTTTATATCATCTGATTTTCATATCTATCTTCATATGATTTTATAAAAGAACTCGATCATAACTAGAGCCAATATTGTTGGTTACACTTGATGCTTTCACGATATCTCAAGGGTTGTTCCATACTGGGAAACACCCGAATTCAAACACACTGAGTGTTACATTTTAGGTTTAGCCTCGGAGATCCGAAGCATGACAGCATCATCCCTCCCTACCTCGATCACTCAAACAATAACTCTCACCATGAGAGAAATGAAGTCATGAGTACGTACACTCTACGATCATCATGTATCAATTTTATTAATACCAACACCGAGCTTAGCTATTGCTTTTAAATGTTAAGCATATACTCGAATTAGAGTCTTGTTGGACACACATTACTATATCAAGTTAGCTAATGGGGAATTAGCTGAGACATATCAAATCATTAAGGGCCACCGGTATGTATCCTATTCGTCAACATTTCACATCCATGTTATTTTATACAATTGGCAATTTTAGCTTCATCTCAACATTTCACATACATGAGTTTCATGGCTAGGGACGGGATTGTCCTAGCTACAATTAGGGATTGGGTTATCCTACATCTAAACATATGGTTAGGATATCCAACATCTAAACATATGGATTGGGTTATCCTACATTTAAACATAGGGTTCCTAAGACTATACAGTGAAGTCCTCGCCACACAGAATTTAAAAGGTACTTGGCCTAGAGTCAAGTAAGCTAGACGTCTCTTCATTCTATAGAATTGGCAAACGGTAAACTAGCCGAGTCAGGAGCAGAAATTTCATATCGATCTCGTACCCATTGAGTTAGGTATTTTAGACGTAGTGGCTGGCATGGATTGGCTATCCAATAATCGAGCCGAAGTCTTCTGTCATGAGAAGATCATTCGCTTACCACTACTGAACGAAGAGACACTTGTTATCCATGGAGAGAAGCGCAACACATCATTGTGGACCATAAATTGCATGAAGCCACAAAAGTGCTTACGGAAAGGTTGTATTGCCTTTCTAGCGCTTGTTGTCGACAAGAAGGCCGATGGGCCTCAGATGACAGATATTCCTGTGGTAAAAGAATTCCCTGAAGTCTTTCCTGAAGACTTGTCAGGACTACCACCATACCAACAAGTCGAGTTTCACATCGACTTGGTACCTGGAGCCGCACCCATAGCCAAATCTCCATGTCGATTAGCACCTTCTGAACCTTGTAGTTGACCGAATAAGGATGTTGTGAGTTCATAACCCCCACTCTTTACCATTATACATCTTTATAAAGGTTTTGGGGGTGGAAAGACATGAAAGTTTCGCAAAACTGCACAACATTTCGATGAATGAAAATTCATATTTCTAAACCATGTTACAAATGAATTTCCAGCTAACTCAAATGGTTTATGAAAGGTTCTAGCTTCTACTCTAAGATAGACTTACGATCGGAGTATCATCAGTTACGAATTCAAGAGGAAAGCATACCGAAAACGGCTTTTAAGACTCGTTACGGCCATTACGAGTTTCTCGTTATGCCTTTTGGTTTAACAAATGCACCAGCGGTCTTCATGGATTTAATGAATCGTGTGTGCAAGCCGTATCTTGACAAATTCGTCATAGTGTTTATTGACGACATTTTGATATACTCTCGATCGACTGATGAACATGAGCAACATTTGAGAACCATTTTAGAGTTGTTAAAGACAATAAATTCGCCCCAAATCGAAAAACAAGATATAGCCTTACAACTTATTCTTAAGGTTGGTGCATAGTATTTTACAATCTTATCATTATCCGACGATACCGATGACTCTGTTGTAGACTATGATGCTTCGCATCAAGGATTGGGTTGCGTACTCAGGCAATGTGAAAAAGTTATTGTGTACACGTCGCGCCAATTAAAAAGTTCATGAGAAGAACTATACCACTCTCGACCTTGAGTTAGGCGTGGTGGTATTCGCTTAAAAATTATGGCGACATTATTAATATGGTACTTAATGCATTATTTTCACGGATCATAAAAGTCTTCAACACATATTCAACCAAAAAGAATTAAATATACGTCAACGATGTATGTTGAATTGTTGAACGACTATGATTGTGAAATAAAGTACCATCCGGGCAAGGCAAATGTTGTAGCAGATGCCTTGAGCCGCAAGGAACGAGTTAGAACACTGAGAGTTCAAGCATTAGAGAAGATGATTCACAAGCGCTCAAGGAAGAGCATATTCAAGCAGAAACACTTCGAGGCATGAAGAAACAATTATTGTAAAGAAGATGAAACTTTATACCTTATGAGTCGAAATTGGGTTCCATTCTTTGGCGGCCTTCGAGATGATATTTTGAGGAAGCACATAGGCCTAAGTTGTCACACCCCGACCGCGTAAAACAACAAATCGCGGCGGAAACATCGGGGCGTGTCGCGACAGAATTAATTGTTTCATAACCATGGCACACAAAGTGTATTTTATTTATTAAATAAGGGTGTTACATTGTTTCAAACAGGAAATTAACGAGTTCAGAACATAATTAAACATAGTCTATCTTCTTTTAAAGTCTCTAAGGCACAGGTCCGCCCTAGTATCATGATCAACATCCTATGGAAAAGCACCTGAAAACACATGTGAAAATAGGTACGTCAGCATAAAAATGCCTGTGAGATACATAGGTTTTGTGAAAATAGGATTCATGACTTGAGTTTAAGAAAATGTTTAATCATGAACCCCGTACTTTGCTTTGTCTTGTAAATCATTTGAAAACAATAAGGTCAGATGATATGTATAAGTAATGTCAGGTTAAATAAATAACCATGTAAAAATGTGTTTGTATAAGATAAGTTGTTTGTAAATCAATGTCTTGTGAAAAGTATATTATTTGTATAAAAATGTTCTATGTCTCAAACTGAAATGATTCAAATAACGCTACGCCATGTAATACCATACAAACACTTATATATAGGAAGTACCAGCGGCGTATCCACCATGCTTGTATCATATTACACACGCATCGTTAACTTAATCACTTAATCAAACCAAACCAACCAATGTAAGAAGTCTATGTTTAACCAAATTGTCAAATGTATTGAATAATATGTCAAAGTGTTTATGTCAAGATGTAAATCATGTCAAATGTCTATGTCAAAATATCCATGTCAAATGTCTATGTCAAAATGTCATGTCAAATGTCTATGTCAAAATATCCATGTCAAATGTCTATGTCAAAATGTCATGTATGGCAAGTGAAATGTCTCAACTAAACCATATGCACAAAAACAAAGTATTGAGGTAAAACTTTGTTTAAATCAAAGCTATGTTTTGTGTAGATGCATGCAACTATTTAATATGAACATTTATGCGGTATTGTGAAAATGCATACATCCAAGCCTGGCGACTGTGGTGATAAACCCTTTAAACAAATTAAAGGTCTATCTGTCTTATGTCAACGAATTCGGTCATTCCTTTCTGTCCCCTTACCCTGGGATGTCCGGAACGGGAGTTGTCAATTCCTATGGTACCACTACCTACTAACGAACGGCGTAGCTAATGTTAATGAATGTATTGTCCCATGTAAACAAACCAAATGTCATAACAAAATGTGAGCATGTGAAAACAATGCACTAAGTATGTAATCAAATGAACATACATAGCGTGAAATGTCATGTAAAACGATGTACTAAGTAATGCACACAATGGGCACACCTAGCAGGAAATGTCATGTAAAACAATGTACTAAGTAATGCACATAATAGGCACACCTAGCAAGAAATGTCATGTAAAACGATGTACTAAGTAATGCACACAATGGGCACACCTAGCATAAAATGTAATGAAATCATGTACTATAGTGTACTAACAAACATAGCCGGTATATGATGTGAAAACAGGAAAGCATGAAAGTAACAAGTAGGCACATGTGTTTCACCCCAAAACAGTTTGGAAAACAGTAAAAGAGGGGTCTATGTACTCACTTGAGATTGCTCAGTTGTATAAAGATAACCACCAAGCAATGCTAGAGATCTCGGAATCAAACGGCACCTAATATAGGTAACTATGTTAATAACCGGACCTTAATCGGACGACTGGGTAGCATTAGGGTTTGTAAACCAAATGAGTGTCGGAACTCACGTGATATGGTTTAACAAAGCCTACATGCTAAATGAAACTTAACCTAAGTCTTATTGACCCATTATGATCCGTTTAGGTAGCTTATGCTACTTTAACGCATCGTGCGCGTGAAACGCGTTCGGACCGCTTAACTAGTCCTATGATAAGTATTATATACCTAAACATGTTACATAATCAGTTACGTGACAAAAGTTTAGGTTACATATGCTAAATTACCAATTATGTATGAAAAGGGTATTCTGGTAATTTACCTAAGGCATATAAACTACCTATCATACAACTACTTAAACGTCGTGACCATAAGGTATAACCTCGGAAGGTTATTCCCTACACTATGGTCACCTAATGTGTTTGGTCGGATCCTAATGATCGACCAAACTGGGTCGGGTTCGAAGGTATAGGCGATTTATTAGATCGCCTACCCTACGACCCTAGACAACGTGGTAATCAGTAGGCATAGTCCCAAGGGACTATGACCATCGTGATTACAATCACGTTGCGAAGTTCTAACGAACTTTGCATTGACCATTACTGGTCAACGCTGAAAGTCAAACAAAGTTTGACTTTCTGACTCGAAAAGCAGTAAAAATAATGAAAAGAACGAAAGAATACTTACGAAGGGTCCCCGAATGCTAATCTAGATCAGTATAGTTCAGGTATGAAACAAGGTTTCAACTTAGAACACAACTAATAAGATTCTAGTGCTTTAAAACAATGAAAGGCATGGGGTATATATAGTATTCGGGTAACCGTTAGGATCGTTTCTTGAATAACGTGATCGAATCTCGTGCGTACACTTGTCGGAAAGGTTATGGAGCCACATATGCTCCTTATCTTAGTGACACATCAACTTAAAACATGTGGTGGGGGATCAAATGGCTGCAACTTGCTGATTAAAACATTGAATCTGGTCTGCAGTCTGCTTTACGGACCTCAAAGCTGCCAATGTTGAGGTCCGTAAGGTAACAACTTTGGCAGATTTACAGTTTTGGTCCCTGTCATGCATTCAGCCCATTTTTGACACGTTTAAGGCCCGTTAACCCCATTTCAAAGCTCTAAAATGAAGTTAAAGTATAGGGAACTTAAAACATGCTCAAAAATATCTCAGATGTCGGTTCGTTTAGCCGTACGGTTGCGTTGTTCGGTTAATTACGACGGAATACGCATAAGCGCGAAAAACGATCCAAATGACGCGACGAATGGATTTTTCTTATGGTGAACACTAAAACATAATATAGTCATGCTCACATAAATTTTTGGATGTCCGGATGTATTCAGAACGTAAGTTATGCGCGAAAATGCAAACTTGTGCACTTTTTGACACTTTTAGTCCCTGAATGTCCCAAAAGTTTATTTTAGCACACCAAACCCCTCAAAGCCTATTTCTAAGCTATGTAAAGGATATTTAAGGTGTGTTTAGCTTATGGTCATGTTCCGGAATGTTCGTTACAGTTCAAATTGACATACTTTCGCAGTTTGTCATATTTAGTCCCTGTAAGCGAATTAACTTGTTTTTGCCATACCAAAGCCTTCAAGACTTATTTCTAAGTTATGTAAAGGTTATTTAAGGTATGTTGAGTATATGTTGATGTTCCAGAGTATTTCTGGCATTAAACTGAGTACGTTTACGCACTAGTTTGCGTATAACTCTCCAGAAAGCGATGTAGAGTTTGAAATTACATAAAAGTCAAAACATGAAAAATGTAAAACACAATCAAACAAACATTGGGATCAAATAACATTGTTTTATTGATAACAGAACTGTTCATAGTGATTACAAGCACAGTTGTTACAGTCTCCCCTACTTGTGGAAATTTCGTCCCGAAATTTATTTAGAGGAAACTCGTGGAAAAAGATGTGGATATTTCGCCTTCATTTGATCTTCGCGTTCCCAAGTAAACTCAGGTCCACGTTTAGCTTCCCAGCGAACTTTGACCAAAGGAATGCGCTTGCGTTTAAGCCACTTGACTTCACGTTCCATGATTTCCACTGGTTTCTCAACAAATTTCAGTGTTTTGCCAACACGAATTTCGTCAAGCGGTATGGAGAAGTTCTCATCAGCTGTACACCTCTTGAGATTGGACACGTGAAAAGTTGGATGAACATTTCCCAGTTCAGGAGGTAACTCAAGTCTGTAGGCTACCTTTCCGATTCTTTCGACGATCTTGAATGGTCCAACGTATCTAGGTGCAAGTTTTCCTTTCTTTCCAAATCTGATCACACCTTTCCAAGGTGAGACCTTAAGTAATACTCGATCACCGACTTGAAATTCAAAGGCTTTGCGTTTTGGGTCCGCGTAAATCTTCTGACGGCTTCTAGCTGCCTGAAGGTTATCACGAACTTTCTTGACCTTGTCAGTTGTCTCTAAAATGAGGGCAGGTCCAGTAAGTTGAGCCTCGCCAATCTCATTCCAGCAGACTGGTGAACGACATTTTCGACCATAGAGAGCTTCGAAAGGAGCCATTCCGATGCTAGTGTGATAACTGTTGTTGTAGGAGAATTCAATCAATTTAAGATGTGAATCCCAGCTACCACCAAAATCGATCACACAAGCTCTTAGCATATCCTCCAGAGTCTGGATTGTTCTCTCAGATTGACCATCCGTTTGCGGATGATAAGCTGTGCTCAGATTAAGTTGGGTCCCCATAGCAGATTGCATGGTTCTCCAAAAGTGAGAAGTGAAACGAGCATCTCTGTCAGAAATGATGTTCAACGGAACACCATGTCGAGCTACAATTTCATCCACATAGATTTGAGCAAGTCTGTCAGTAGGAAAATCCTCGCGGATTGGCAAGAAATGTGCTGACTTTGTAAGACGATCAACGACTACCCAGATGGCATCATGACCCTTCTTTGTGCGTGGAAGTTTGGTAACAAGATCCATAGTAATGTTTTCCCATTTCCAAACTGGGATCTCTGGTTGCTCCAATAAACCAGAAGGACGCTGATGTTCAGCCTTAACCTTTAGACAAGTAAGGCATTTGGATACGTATAAGGCAATGTCTTTCTTCATACCAGGCCACCAATAGTGTGTACGAAGGTCCTTATACATTTTATCTGAGCCCGGATGAATATAATAACGAGACTTATGGGCTTCATCCATAAGCAAGGTACGAAGATTATCCTGGCTTGGGACCCACAAACGGTCCATGAAGTAATATGATCCATTGTCCTTCAGTTTCAGAGCAGGTGTTATGTGATAAGGAAATTCCTTATCCATTAAACCTTGTGAAACACAAGATTGTTGAGCTTGAGTAATGCGTGCTTGAATATCGGATCGAGCTTGAATAACAGACTGAACACGTACACAATGAAGTTTAGTACGTTCCTTACGACTCAATGCGTCAGCTACGACATTCGCCTTACCAGGATGGTAGCGAATTTCGCAGTCATAGTCGTTTAAAAGCTCAACCCAACGTCGCTGTCTCATGTTGAGTTCTTTCTGGTTGAAGATATGCTGAAGACTTTTGTGGTCCGTGAAAACCACACATTTTGTACCGTACAAATAGTGTCTCCGAATCTTGAGAGCAAAGACAACTGCACCCAACTCAAGATCATGAGTGGTGTAGTTCTTCTCATGTATCTTCAATTGTCTAGATGCATAGGCTATGACTTTGTTCCTTTGCATCAGAACACAGCCAAGACCCAATTTAGATGCATCACAATACACGACAAAATCATCATCACCCTCAGGCAATGATAGGACAAGCGCATCGCAAAGCTTCTGCTTCAGGTGTTGAAAAGCTTCCTCTTGTTTGAATCCCCAGTAAAAGGGCATTTTCTTCTGAGTTAGAGCAGTTAGAGGAACTGCAATCTTAGAGAAGTTTTCAATGAAGCGGCGATAATAACCCGCTAGACCAAGAAAAGAACGAACTTCAGTAGGAGTAGTAGGCGTATCCCAATCCTTAATCGCACTGATCTTGGAGGGATCTACATGAACACCTCGTTCGTTGATAATGTGTCCCAAAAATTGAACTTCTTTAAGCCAAAATTCGCACTTGGAGAATTTGGCGAAAAGTTGCTCTTTCTTCAGGAGTTCCAGAGTAAGACGAAGATGCTGCTCGTGATCAGCTCGCGTCTTAGAGTAAATCAAGATATCGTCAATAAAAACAATGACGAACTGATCCAAATAAGGTTTGCAGACCCTATTCATTAAGTCCATGAAAACAGCAGGAGCATTAGTCAAACCGAATGGCATGACTGTGAACTCGTAATGTCCATAACGAGTACGGAATGCTGTCTTCGGAATGTCTTCTTCTTGCACCCGAAGTTGATGATACCCGGAACGCAGATCGATCTTCGAAAAATAAGAAGCGCCTTGTAGCTGATCAAAGAGGTCGTCTATGCGAGGTAGAGGATATCGATTTTTGATGGTAAGCTTGTTAAGCTCACGATAATCGATACACATCCTAAAGGATCCATCCTTCTTCTTGACAAAAAGAACGGGAGCACCCCAAGGTGAAAAACTAGGACGTATAAAGCCTTTGTCAGAGAGCTCCTGAAGCTGTTTAGACAACTCTTGCATCTCAGATGGTGCAAGACGATATGGAGCTCTGGCAATGGGATTTGCACCAGGTACGAGATCAATGCGGAACTCGACTTGGCGTGCTGGAGGTAGACCAGGTAAATCTTCAGGGAACACTTCATAATAATCCCGAACGATAGGAATATCTGAAATAGACTTACCCTTGCCTTTATCTTCTGTAACATGTGCTAAGAAAGCCACATAGTTCTTCTGCAGATACTTCCGAGCTTTAAAACAAGACATGAGTTTGAGATCACCGGTAGGCTTCTCACCTTGAACTTGCAGGATCTCGCCTGTCGAAAGCGGCACACGAACAATCTTCTTAGAACAAACTATCTCTGCGTGATGCTTGGATAACCAATCCATTCCCACAATAACGTCGAAGCTTCCAAGTTGCATAGGCGCGAGGTCAATAGGAAAAAGATGGTCGTTAAGATTCAACTGGCAGTTGTGAAGAACAGAATCAAGAATAATGGGTTCACCACTAGCAACCTCTACTGTCAAAGATTTGCCTAGTTTCGTTCTAGACACGCGAAGCATAGGCTCAAAAGACAAAGACACGAAACTCTTATCGGCACCGGAATCGAAAAGAACGGATGCAGGCTGATTATTAATAAAGAACGTACCGTTCACCACATTATCGTCAGCCTGTGCCTCTTGGGCATTCATGTTAAAAACTCGGCCTCGAGCCGGAGCCTGATTCTGGTTCTGGTTCTGGTTCTGGTTCTGGTTGACTAGTCTTGGGCACCGATTCCTATAGTGGGTCAGATCCCCACAATTGTAACAAGCACCCGGTGGGTATTGTGGTCGTGCAGCTTGACCCTGTTGCTGAGCAGGAGGCTGTGCAACTTGTTGAGCCGGGTTTTGAACCGCGGGATTCTGAGCAGATCGACAAACATTGGCGAGATGGCCTGATTTCCCACAGTTAGTACAGAAACGGCATGGAAGTTGCGGCTGGTGGTGACTGTTGCATCTATTGCACAAAGGTGCATTCCCTGTATAGGGTTTCTTTGCTGGAAACTGTGCGGGTTGGTTGGGAGCTGCCAGATTAGCTTGGGCAGTGATAGCAAAATTTTGGGAAGCCTTACGCTTCCTTGACCTCTTCGAAGAACCAGAGTTCTTTCCATTCAAGTTTTGACCTTTCTTGCTATCTTCCTTGTCAGCCGACTGCTTCTTGCCCTTGTCACCCTTCCTGTGTAGCTTTCCCTTTCTAATCTGCGACTCAGTCAATGTCGCTGATAACTCGATCGCCTGACGGAGTGTGGCAGGTTCACTACCAGTAAGAATGTCTTGTACCGAGTCAGGTAGGCCATCGATGTATCTCTCAATAGCCTTGTCGAGTGGGGTGACCATTGTTGGGCAAAGTAGACTCAATTCTTCAAACCGATCAGTATAGTCCCTGTGCTCACCACTATCTTGCTTCAAAACATCAAACTCCTTCTCCAATGCTCGCTGCTCATGGCGAGGACATAATTCCCTCATCATAAGGGCTCTAAGTTCAGCCCATGTCTGTGCGAGAGCAACTTCTGCACCCCGGTCTCTCATAACCCCGTTCCACCATGTCAAAGCCCTCTTCTGAAATACACTCGAGGAGAACTCGACCTTGCGATTATCCGGACACTGCACATGGCGAAAAGTATTCTCTATGCTCTCAAACCACTGAAGAAGCCCAGTCGCTCCCTCAGAACCACTAAACTTGAGTGGTTTAGCCTGGTTAAAATCCTTGTATTTGCATGGAACATTGTTGTTGTTGTTGGCTTGATTCCATTGAGCAAAGAGATTTGGAAACTGAGCAGCCATCTGCTGCGCAATAATTTCTGCCAGCTCGGCAGTAGCTATCTGATTCTCGCGTCGAGGAGGCATTCTAAAAGAGGAAAACATGAAAAGAAACGAGTGAGATGATTGGATGAAAAGAATGAGATGAAACAAAATCAACAAAAGCAAAGATGGTGGTCATTCGTCCGTATCACAAAGCAAACAAACGACACACAGTGACTAATCAAAGTAAATGGGTCAAAAATAATGTATAATGAAGACATGCTCGCCTATAAGTGAACACTCATCCCAAGAATTCCCAGGTAAGCACAACTGGTCTCGCGTCTGGTTGAGATGTATACGAAGTGCTTGCCTAGACAGAAAACCCAGAATACAGGCATTCACCCTTCCAGTTTGCACATGTTCACATTATTTAAAACCCAAAACGTTTGACGGGATTTTTGAAAATTAGAAGGCACAAGGCCAAAAACCAAACTTGAAAAGGGTTCAAAACCATAAAACAGAGGGTTCAAAACCTTACAATTGAGGGTTCAAAACCTTGTAAAAATTTATTCAAAAACAGATGATTGTTTTTCAAAAATCGTTTCGGAAAAATTTTGGTTCCTTGTTTTGTTAATCACCTAAGGATAGGTGATGTACATGTTTTAAGATCTAAACACAAGATAAATTGTGTTAGGTTCCTAGAAAAGTTATAGTCTAGGTCAAAGCATTACTAATAACCTAATTCCCTATAACCATTGGCTCTGATACCAACTCTTCTGTCACACCCCGACCGCGTAAAACAACAAATCGCGGCGGAAACATCGGGGCGTGTCGCGACAGAATTAATTGTTTCATAACCATGGCACACAAAGTGTATTTTATTTATTAAATAAGGGTGTTACATTGTTTCAAACAGGAAATTAACGAGTTCAGAACATAATTAAACATAGTCTATCTTCTTTTAAAGTCTCTAAGGCACAGGTCCGCCCTAGTATCATGATCAACATCCTATGGAAAAGCACCTGAAAACACATGTGAAAATAGGTACGTCAGCATAAAAATGCCTGTGAGATACATAGGTTTTGTGAAAATAGGATTCATGACTTGAGTTTAAGAAAATGTTTAATCATGAACCCCGTACTTTGCTTTGTCTTGTAAATCATTTGAAAACAATAAGGTCAGATGATATGTATAAGTAATGTCAGGTTAAATAAATAACCATGTAAAAATGTGTTTGTATAAGATAAGTTGTTTGTAAATCAATGTCTTGTGAAAAGTATATTATTTGTATAAAAATGTTCTATGTCTCAAACTGAAATGATTCAAATAACGCTACGCCATGTAATACCATACAAACACTTATATATAGGAAGTACCAGCGGCGTATCCACCATGCTTGTATCATATTACACACGCATCGTTAACTTAATCACTTAATCAAACCAAACCAACCAATGTAAGAAGTCTATGTTTAACCAAATTGTCAAATGTATTGAATAATATGTCAAAGTGTTTATGTCAAGATGTAAATCATGTCAAATGTCTATGTCAAAATATCCATGTCAAATGTCTATGTCAAAATGTCATGTCAAATGTCTATGTCAAAATATCCATGTCAAATGTCTATGTCAAAATGTCATGTATGGCAAGTGAAATGTCTCAACTAAACCATATGCACAAAAACAAAGTATTGAGGTAAAACTTAGTTTAAATCAAAGCTATGTTTTGTGTAGATGCATGCAACTATTTAATATGAACATTTATGCGGTATTGTGAAAATGCATACATCCAAGCCTGGCGACTGTGGTGATAAACCCTTTAAACAAATTAAAGGTCTATCTGTCTTATGTCAACGAATTCGGTCATTCCTTTCTGTCCCCTTACCCTGGGATGTCCGGAACGGGAGTTGTCAATTCCTATGGTACCACTACCTACTAACGAACGGCGTAGCTAATGTTAATGAATGTATTGTCCCATGTAAACAAACCAAATGTCATAACAAAATGTGAGCATGTGAAAACAATGCACTAAGTATGTAATCAAATGAACATACATAGCGTGAAATGTCATGTAAAACGATGTACTAAGTAATGCACACAATGGGCACACCTAGCAGGAAATGTCATGTAAAACAATGTACTAAGTAATGCACATAATGGGCACACCTAGCAAGAAATGTCATGTAAAACGATGTACTAAGTAATGCACACAATGGGCACACCTAGCATAAAATGTAATGAAATCATGTACTATAGTGTACTAACAAACATAGCCGGTATATGATGTGAAAACAGGAAAGCATGAAAGTAACAAGTAGGCACATGTGTTTCACCCCAAAACAGTTTGGAAAACAGTAAAAGAGGGGTCTATGTACTCACTTGAGATTGCTCAGTTGTATAAAGATAACCACCAAGCAATGCTAGAGATCTCGGAATCAAACGGCACCTAATATAGGTAACTATGTTAATAACCGGACCTTAATCGGACGACTGGGTAGCATTAGGGTTTGTAAACCAAATGAGTGTCGGAACTCACGTGATATGGTTTAACAAAGCCTACATGCTAAATGAAACTTAACCTAAGTCTTATTGACCCATTATGATCCGTTTAGGTAGCTTATGCTACTTTAACGCATCGTGCGCGTGAAACGCGTTCGGACCGCTTAACTAGTCCTATGATAAGTATTATATACCTAAACATGTTACATAATCAGTTACGTGACAAAAGTTTAGGTTACATATGCTAAATTACCAATTATGTATGAAAAGGGTATTCTGGTAATTTACCTAAGGCATATAAACTACCTATCATACAACTACTTAAACGTCGTGACCATAAGGTATAACCTCGGAAGGTTATTCCCTACACTATGGTCACCTAATGTGTTTGGTCGGATCCTAATGATCGACCAAACTGGGTCGGGTTCGAAGGTATAGGGGATTTATTAGATCGCCTACCCTACGACCCTAGACAACGTGGTAATCAGTAGGCATAGTCCCAAGGGACTATGACCATCGTGATTACAATCACGTTGCGAAGTTCTAACGAACTTCGCATTGACCATTACTGGTCAACGCTGAAAGTCAAACAAAGTTTGACTTTCTGACTCGAAAAGCAGTAAAAATAATGAAAAGAACGAAAGAATACTTACGAAGGGTCCCCGAATGCTAATCTAGATCAGTATAGTTCAGGTATGAAACAAGGTTTCAACTTAGAACACAACTAATAAGATTCTAGTGCTTTAAAACAATGAAAGGCATGGGGTATATATAGTATTCGGGTAACCGTTAGGATCGTTTCTTGAATAACGTGATCGAATCTCGTGCGTACACTTGTCGGAAAGGTTATGGAGCCACATATGCTCCTTATCTTAGTGACACATCAACTTAAAACATGTGGTGGGGGATCAAATGGCTGCAACTTGCTGATTAAAACATTGAATCTGGTCTGCAGTCTGCTTTACGGACCTCAAAGCTGCCAATGTTGAGGTCCGTAAGGTAACAACTTTGGCAGATTTACAGTTTTGGTCCCTGTCATGCATTCAGCCCATTTTTGACACGTTTAAGGCCCGTTAACCCCATTTCAAAGCTCTAAAATGAAGTTAAAGTATAGGGAACTTAAAACATGCTCAAAAATATCTCAGATGTCGGTTCGTTTAGCCGTACGGTTGCGTTGTTCGGTTAATTACGACGGAATACGCATAAGCGCGAAAAACGATCCAAATGACGCGACGAATGGATTTTTCTTATGGCGAACACTAAAACATAATATAGTCATGCTCACATAAATTTTTGGATGTCCGGATGTATTCAGAACGTAAGTTATGCGCGAAAATGCAAACTTGTGCACTTTTTGACACTTTTAGTCCCTGAATGTCCCAAAAGTTTATTTTAGCACACCAAACCCCTCAAAGCCTATTTCTAAGCTATGTAAAGGATATTTAAGGTGTGTTTAGCTTATGGTCATGTTCCGGAATGTTCGTTACAGTTCAAATTGACATACTTTCGCAGTTTGTCATATTTAGTCCCTGTAAGCGAATTAACTTGTTTTTGCCATACCAAAGCCTTCAAAACTTATTTCTAAGTTATGTAAAGGTTATTTAAGGTATGTTGAGTATATGTTGATGTTCCAGAGTATTTCTCGCATTAAACTGAGTACGTTTACGCACTAGTTTGCGTATAACTCTCCAGAAAGCGATGTAGAGTTTGAAATTACATAAAAGTCAAAACATGAAAAATGTAAAACACAATCAAACAAACAAACATTGGGATCAAATAACATTGTTTTATTGATAACAGAACTGTTCATAGTGATTACAAGCACAATTGTTACATAAGTAGTGAAAGAATACTACTGGTGGCCTAACCTCAAAAGTAATATTGCGACTTATATCGGAGAATGCTTGACTTGCGCGAAAGTCAAAGTCGAGTAGCAAAATCCCTCGGACTTGTTACAACAACCCGAGATTCCCGTTTGGTAATGGGAACAAATATCGATGTACTTCATTACGAAGTTACTCAGGACCTCAAGAGGTCACTACATGATATGTGTAATCATCGATAGACTAACAAAGTCCACGCACTTCTTACCGATTTGGTAGAAGGATAATACTGAGAAACTAGCAGAGCTCTATCTCAAAGAAATAGTGGCTCGTCATGGAGTGCCTATTTCAATCATTTCAGACCGAGACGGTCGTTTTATTTCTAGAATTTGGAAATCATTTCAACAGGCCTTTGGATCTCATTTGAATCCAAGTACAGCCTTTCATCCATAAACAGACGGCCAGAGCGAACGGACAATCCAAACACTCGAATATATGTTTCGCGCATGTGTTATGGATTTAGGCGGCAATTGGGATACTCATCTACCTTTAGTTGAGTTTTCCTACAATAACAGCTACAATACTAGTATACAATCTGCACCGTTTGAAGCTCTTTATAGTCGAAAGTGTCGCTCTCTGCTATGTTGGGCGGAAACAGGCGATAGTTAAATAATTGGTCCGAAACTAGTCCAAGAGACTACGGATAAAATTTTTCAGACCCGAGACCGTATCAAGGCGGCTCGCGATCGACAAAAGAGCTACGCAGATAAAAGACGAAAACCATTATCTTTCGAGGTTGGAGACAAAGTCTTGTTGAAAAGTCTCGCCTTGGAAGGGCGTATCAAGGTTTGGTAAACGTGGAAAGCTTAACCCACGTTACGTTGGACCATTTGAAATCTTGGAAAAGATTGGCACCATTTTCTACAAACTAAAGTTACTAGAAGAACTAAGTAGAGTACACGACATATTTCATTTGTCGAATCTCAAGAAGAGTCCAACGCAAGAAACAGTTTTCATCCCGAAGGATGAGGTTCACATTGATGACAAACTCCAATTCATAAAGCACCTGTTAAGGTCATGGACCGGAAGGTCCAGAAAATATGAAGGAATTGTAACATATTAGTAAAAATTCGTTGGAACTCTCGACACGGACCCGAATATACTTGGGAACGTGCAGATCAAATCAAAACCAAAATATCCTCACCTGTTTGAGTAGTCTCCTGCAAAGGATGACTCAGTTTGAATTTCGGGACGAAATTCTCAATAACAGGGGGAGAATGTGACAAATGGCAAATAACCGGAAATTCCGTACAGTCTAATCACTATTCTTAGTATATAATCTCATGCAATTAGCGTAATTTAATTACGTAACGGTGTCGTATATTAGACGACAATGTTAGGACAAGAAAACAATGATATAACATATATTGGTTTTCGTTGTATTGCGAAACCAATTAAACAATTTCCTAAAAGTGTTGGCAAAAAGTGCTGCGCGCACTATTCACGGTTACACTATTCATGCCAGCAAAACCGTGAAAACAGAACGAAACAAGGAAAAACGACACACGGATGACATAACTGAGTCCGTTTATATAAGAAAACACTCATACGAAAACATATCTTACAAAGATATAAGACTTTCCGGTACAACGCCCTAATCGCTAAATCGTCCGTTTCACTAAAAATAAGACAATTTTAACTTGTCCAAAATAATAATTTAGCATTACCGGGACTCCGAAAATATGACAAATGATGACAAACATATGGAAACAATATGAGGATATTAATGGGGTATTCGAAACATAAGCTCTCGACACTGCGTTGCAACCCCCACAACTTGTCCGTTTCTACACCGACAAGCTAATAAACGACATTTCCGACACCGAAAACAACCAAATGAAAGCTTTGGTAAACTAGTTAAGCTTATTTTGGGATTCAAAATAACTTCATACATCTTTTTAATGCGGAATGTCAACTTACGGCAAACTTCCGTCGGTACGCCACAAAAGTGCCGTAAACTAGCCAACGACGAAACGAAAAGCATTCAAAGTATCAAAACATGATTTCTACTAGTTTAGTGAACTAGTTAATGTTAATTTATGTTTCGAATCACTAATTACCCTCTAATGGTGAAAGATTACCCTAATCACCATACTTAGCCTAATTACCAAAATACCTACATGTTTAAGACATTTTTATAAAAAATGTTACACTTTACCCCTTATTCTTTTGATTAATATCTAGATATTTTTTTTATTAGTTGCAAGTGGATGATGTTGGTGAAAGATTATAACACTTAGTACTTTAGTTACTAACCACATTATCATACTTTTACACCTTATCTTTCACACACATAAGAACTCTTTCAATCTTCATCTTTTCACCAAGAACACCATCCAAAAACCCAATTATTTTTATCATCTCCTTCATGATCAACATGGTTTTCCAAGTAACATAAGGTGATCTAAAGCATTTACAAGTTAAAGGAAGCTTTTTCATCCATTCAAGAACCTTAAATCATCAAGATCATCATCTTATTAGTTCTTAATAATCTTCTAAGATCATCCCTAGCCTAGTGCTAGAAGTAAGCTTCTATATCTTTTTTTTTATGCAAATATATTAAGTTTATGATTGTTATTATTATGATAATAACCATGTAATCATACATAATAAGCATGAAAAATACAAAGAAGCAAAGATAAAAATCATGATATAATTATGATTGTTTATATTATGATCTAAGACTTGATATATGCTTATTTAGTCTTGTTATGATGTTTATGATGCAAATAAATTGTTAGAAGATGTTTTAAGTTATGATCTAAAAATTATGCATGTTTATGTTAAAGGGTTTTTAACATAAAGGATTAATGGATGATCATAACTATTGATCTTGTGAAAATATATAAGGTTTTTGGTTAAAAAACAATACTCTCACAAGATTATAAAAAGTAACATACAACTAGAGATTTTTATAAAAGTTGTTAAAACTAAAATTAAACTTGGTTTTTGAACTTGTTAGCATATGAAATAATCATGGTTAAAACCCTACATGATTTGGATATCATCTTGATAATTTCATGTTATAAAAGTCTCATATGTTTAGTTAAGTTGTAGAGTAAATTGGTGGTGATTTGATAAAGAAAATGATATGTTTATAAAACATGGTTAGAATAAAATACAAAGGTTATATAGCCATTTTTCATAAAAACTTTATTTTATAAAGTAACAACATTTTTGGTTGTATTTAGACAAGAGGAATATATATATTTTTTTTAGAAAAATATATATTTGGTGATTTAACAACTTATGTGCTATGTGATTATTTGATGGTATTAGTTATATATATCAAAGATAGGAACTTTATTACAATGGTAATAATGAACACATGATACATAATAATCAAAGTCTTATAAGACTTCACATAATTACGCCTTAAAACGAGTTACGGACGATTCGAATAATCGGACACCAATTATGGTCAAAATGAACGACGGACGACTACATAAGTGAATTGCCAATCCGGGGAGTTACTACGACGTTTAGACGATTTATCGACACGAAATATAAGTATCCTATCAATAACAAATTTCGGATGTTTATAAACTTATAAAAACTAGTATGTTTTTATTTACTAACAAGTATACTTAGTAAATTTTTATAAAAAGGTTTTTATAAAAATAAATGGGCTTATTATACTAGTGGGCTATTTTTATAACAAATGGGCTTATATTACTTAAAGGGCTATTTTACTTAATGGGCTATTTTTCTTAATGGGCTTATCTTCATAATGGGCTTAACATAAATTCATGGGCTAAGCCCAAATACTAAACATATGGGCCAAAGCCCAACACTATTCAAGCCCAACACTATTCAAGCCCCACACTATTCAAGCCCAACACTATTCAAGCCCAATTCAAGCCCAACACTATTTAAAGCCCAACACTATTTGAAGCCCAACACTATTTGAGGCCCAACACTATTTGAGGCCCAACACTATTTCAAGCCCAACACTATTTGAGGCCCAACACTATTTGAGGCCCAACACTATTTGAGGCCCAACACTATTTGAGGCCCAACACTATTGAGGCCCAACACTATTTAAGGCCCAGCACTATTTAAGCCCAATAACTTGAAAACATGGGCTTGGTCCAATGTTACCATTATTGGAAACACAACTATACAATTGATACATATAAGACACGAAATTCAGCGGACTAGATCCGACTAAACAACTCATTCATCGAATACACAGTTAACGAACAGTAAAGACATACAAGTCTTACACATATTGAAGACACAAGACTTGTACTCAAGTTCTTTACAAAGACCGAAGTGTCTAACAAAAATAAGAACATTTGTAGGTCGCAACGCTATTCAGGACGACCGCACGTGAGATCTTATTTACTTCTATTCACGGACGCAATTCTGTGAGTTCATGTCCCCTATTCATTTAAATGTTTTACAACTTTACAACTATCGGGGAAAATACATGTTCATCGTATGTTAAAGTTAGGGAATGAAACACCTTAGATCATGTGCGAATTAGGGTCTATACATATAAGCACCATTAATCCAGTTTGGACCTAGGTACAAGGGGTTAGATTTAATGGGTATTGGCGAGCCCCACTCTTGGTCGTGGACCCATACAGAAGAGTGCGTTTGTGTCCCAGTCGATAGGAATCGACATAAAATCGTCTAGGGTTGGATTGCTTCCTAATTCGTCACACATATTAATGTCCTCGCGAAACATTAATGATCAACGATTTCATTGACGCTTTACATACTACATCATACATACAGATACATTTTATACAATTCACATGTTGTGGATACAGTTTATACATCATACATACAGATACATTTTATACAATTCACATGTTGTGGATACAGTTTATACATCATACATACAGATACATTTTATACAATTCACATGTTGTGGATACGGTTTATACATCATTCATACAGATACAGTTTATACAACTCACATTTTACAGATACAGTTTATACAACTCACATTTTACAGATACATCTCATACAGCTAAACTGCATGAACTCGCTCAACTTTTGTTGATGTTTTCAAACTTAACATGTATTTCAGGAAATTAGTGGACCTGACAGACATTTCAGTCAAGGAAAGCAAGTATCAAGACTCCATGCCACCATTTGAAGGGTTTGCCCGTTATATACCGCCTCTTTGCGGTGATATAGTGGTCAAAGCCTTGACATTTTAAGACTTACATTTTGATGTATAGAACGATGAAAACGCATTTTCATTTGATGGTTTGTAACAAATACATTTAACTTATGTTGCGTTCTTTCGAAACAATTATGACAATGGCATTGGAGCTTGTTTTTATTCATTTAGTATTGTTCACTTATATTGTTATGCAATGAGAACTGATCAGATCACACCTCGCGCTTCCGCTACGAGCGGGTGTGACAGATTGGTATCAGAGCGTCGATTGTAGTGAACCAGGATTCTTTCTCGAGTCTAAGTCTACAATCACTAGGGATCTCTCACGAAAACCTCTTGTTCATGTTGAACAGATAATAAATAAAATTGGACAAGTCAAAAGGTTTTCATTGCATAAACATTTTTTCAAGGTCCACTACAGCAAAAATTCATTTCACATAAATCAAGCGAGGACATTTCCATGGGTGAAGTCTATGAGAAACAGACACAATACATTAATAGACTATGTGCCTACAATACAATACATTATCAGTTTATGCATTATAAACAGTTTACTGGTTCAGCTTATACAAGATAGAAATCCTTGATTGATAGGATTTACATGATTATATATATAGGTGGTTCATATATATGTTGCATGAAATATTTTGCCAAGAACAAAATACCTTCGACTTCAAACTCTTTTATTATTCTTTACTCACACAATGAAAATATCGACCTCATGTCTATTGCGGAGCTTATGGCGAACATGATTCCTAAGTGAAATCTTAAACTTAATTCCGTAAAATATGGTTGCTTTCTCGCGAATGCTGAGATGCCTGACCATGATAATGACGATGAGGCGAAGGTGGTAACCTTGGACAACAACTCCATTAGTGGGACGAGATCCATGTGACTCATACTAATCAAGGTGGATATACTCTTGTCCTTACAAGGAAGATGATGTACTCATCTTGAAGGTGCCTCTTCAATTGTTATTGTTACAGATTCTTTCCATTTCTATTTCATCTAACGTCGTACCGTCCTGCGAGTAACAACAACGGACGTTGACACGTGAGTTATCACGAAGGTCCCTCCTATGTTGAAGGTATATAGACAATAGTGTCCCCCCTCTGACTGATCGGTTGTTTTGTACGAGAGAACGCTAGGGTGACCATGCAAGACAATAGTGATTGCCCAAAGAACAACCAAGCTCAGGGGAGAGTTTTCAACATAGGAGCAAGGGAAGCTCGCCAAGATCCAAATGTAGTTACGGGTACATTCCCTATCAACCAACACTTTGCATCTGTACTATTTGATACTGGTGCCGATTATAGCTTTGTATCCCTAGAGTTTAAGAGTATACTTGGGTTGGTAGCTAGTAAGCTAGATATTCCGTATTCTATAGAACTAGCTAATGGAAAGCTAGTAGAAGCGAATGAAGTCATTAGAGGTTACGTGATAGAACTTGGAGAGCGTGAGTTTACGCTTGATCTTCTGCCAGTCGAGTTGGGAAGCTTTGACGTGGTAGTTGGAAGGATTGGTTATCAAGTAACCGAGCGGAGATCGTATGTCATGAGAAGATAATCCGAATACCGTTGGCACATGGAGAAGCGATTATAGTGCATGGAGAGAAACATGATATGCCCCTAAGGATTATCAGTTGTTTAAAGGCCCGGAGATGTTTGCAGAAAGGATGTGTTGCCTTCTTGGCACACGTCATGGACAAGGAAGCCGCTGAGCCAAAGCTGGAAGATATCCCAGTTGCGAGGGAATATCCTGAAGTCTTCCTCGAAGATTTGCCAGGATTACCACCACAAAGATAAGTCGAATTCCACATTGACTTAGTTCCAGGCGCCACGCCTGTAGCTAAGGCACCCTATCGACTTGCACCCTCAGAGATGCAAGAGTTGTCGACGCAACTTCAAGAGCTTTTGGACAAGGGATTTATTATACCAAGCTTCTCGCCTTGGGGAGCTCCAGTTTTGTTTGTTAAAAAGAAGGACGGTAGTTTCCGTATGTGCATTAACTACCGCGAGCTAAACAAGTTAACCATCAACAATCGGTATCCCTTACCGAGGATTGATGATCTCTTCAACCAACTTCAAGGTTCAAGTTACTACTCCAATATCGATCTTCGATCAGGTTATCACCAGCTGCGAATTCAAGAGGAAAGTATTCCAAAGTGTAACATCCGTGCTTGTTATCATTGTGAACAGTTCAATTAATAATAAAACAATGTTATTTGATCCCAATGTTTGTTTGGTTATGTTTTACATTTTTCGTGTTTTGACTTTTGTCCAATTTCAAACTCTATATCACTTTCTGGAGATTTATACGCAAACTGGTGCGTAAACGAAATCAGTTTAATGCGACAAATACTCCGGAACTTCAACATATACTTAACATACCTTAAATAACCCTTACATAACTTAGAAATAAGTTTTGAAGGCTTTGGTATGGCAAAAACAAGTAAATTCACTTACAGGGACTAAACTTGACAAACCCGAAGCTTTGTAACGGTTAATTATGCTCACTAGAATGCACAATATAAATTTCATAAAGTTTCGTTATCGTACGAGAAAGTTATGATCAAATCCGTGTACAAGGGGTTAACGCGTCAACGTTGAAGTTTAGGACCTTTCGGGTAACAATAAAGTTAACCGAGGACTTAACAAAGTGGGTAAATATCTTGAAGCCCTTATATGTCAATTTAGAGGGCTCATAGTGCAAAACAAGACGCGAAAGCGACCTTTAGAAGGACCAGGGACCAAAACTGCGATTAAGGAAAAATTTTGTTGGATGACACCATGGGCTCGCGTAGCGCGAGCACTAACCATATATGCAGTCGCGCTACGCGACTGCCTTATCTGGACAGAATTCGATTTTCTTGGATTTCTTGTCTGCCATGGCCCTTGCAATCGACTTTAACTCGATTTTCCTCATCTTACTTGCCCCTAAACACCCCCTAAACATCTAGGGACACTTGTTAGTAAGTTGTGGTCACTTGTAGACTTGTGTGTCAAAGATTTGTGGTGTTGAAATCACTATAAAAGGCCCTTTGTTGCAACCAAGTTCTTCACACCTTCATTCAGCTTTCTGATCATTTCTGGAGCACAAGCCTTCTCTCAAGTGATCTCTGGTCATTCATAGGACTCTTGTAAGTTTTCCTAACCTTCCTTAGTTTAAGTTTTAGCTTAGAAGTCAACCGTCGTAATTAACGGTTGACTTAACGAGTAATCACTAATGGTCCAGTGATTAGTCGAATCAAAAGTAGGTATAAGTTGGTAATTATGTGGGTAATAAACCCTTAAAAGGGTTCCCCCTGATTCCCACTCTAACTAGGTCAAAAGTCGGGTTAAACTTGTTCTTAAAAAGTCAACAGGATGCTAAATTTCTAATTTATGCATAATTAGCTATGTAGAACACATACAACCTGTTTGATCATTAATATAACTTAGTAATTAGTGTAAGAACATGTCCAAACATGTTCAACCCGACAATTTCCTGTTTAGACCCGGTTCGGAACCGAAAGTCACATAGTTTGACTTTCGCTTTGACTTTCAGTTCTGACCCGTTTAGGCATGTTTTAGAAATGCCTCAAAGCTTTAATTGGACTAGGTTACATACTAGTATAACCCTCTGTGATTATACACCTTAGTTCATTAGTTATCCAATTAATATGCATGTTTTCGTTAATTGTTCATATGTTGACCATTATGCCCTTTTTACCTTAAAACGTGATTTTTGAAAATGTAAAAGAGTCGAAACCTTTGTTACTAATATATAAACTTGTGCCCAAAATTTGAGATCAATTGGTGGTGTAGATTGGGAGTTATGCTCATTAGCGCAAAATGAAAGCTTTATGTTAATTAAACGGCGTAATTAGCGTATAGTCTAGTTAAGCCTACTTTTTGATATCAAACTTATTACCTACTGATGTAATATATTATTTTGGGATTTTTGAAGATTTTTAATTAATTTTAGGCTGAGCATAACTTATAGTCGTAGGCTTAATCCGGTAATTGTCGGTTTTGCCCTTACGGGCTATAAAATGAGTTTTACATATCTAATTGACTCCAAACCTTTTGCTACTGATTTTAAATGATAAATAAATTATTTTAAGCCTTCTAGAATAATAAAAATATCAGCTTTATGTATCGAACCCGGAAACGGCTCCTAATCGCCTTTCTAAGCGTTTTTAACGCATAATATGTACTAGAACTATTTTAGACATACAAGGGTTGATACCTACTGATATTTTAGGTAAATTATAATGTTTTAACAGTAAGCAAGAGTTGTTTAACTCAGACTTCAGTTTTGAGCTTTACGGCTTATGTGAAATTACCAAAATGCCCCTACGGTGCATAGATTGGTTATATTTGATACATTTCACATATATACTTTACCCTACTGATATAACTTAGAAAATTGAGTATATTTGCTGATTACATCAGACCTGTAACTCAGGTTAATACTTAAACTCTTTTATAACCTTTTAAATGACCAAACTACCCCTACGGGGCCTAGTTTGTGTTTAAATACGTTTCGGGCATAATAAAAGACATCTTACTGATGTCACAACATATTTGAAGCATATTAACCTAGGAAACCTGTATATGGCTCTTACGGATACCCGTTACGCTTATTACGCGTTCGGTTCGGTTTATATAACT
>JARYGA010042499.1:0-24272 GCA_030545235.1 Helianthus tuberosus
AACAAGTTATGTCAGAAAAGCGTCACAACATGTTTGCATATCTTGATCCTGAAGGGAAGTTCACAGAACTGAAGGAGATCACTCAATGGATAAGGGAATCTCAAATAAACAAGGCCGTTACTTTCTCAACACCGGTTTACAAGTCGCTCATCAAAGATTTCTGGAATTTTGCAAGTGTTATTGAAGTTGATGGAACTGAGCTTATACAAGGGCAAGTGAACGGAGTGAATGTGAATGTCTCTCCGGATATCTTAAACACCGTACTGGAACTTCAAGATGATTCGAATGCACCGTATTCTATTCCAATCATGTGCACTCGCGGTTGTTTGCTAAGGATGAAGTGTACCGGTGATATTTTCAGCAGCCAGATCAACAAAGGAGATTTGCCAATGCGCTACAAGTTTCTACTTCATGTTCTCATTCAATGTATCAGCAACAGACGAGCTGGCTATGATATAGCAGGCAATGATCTTGTGGGACTCATGGTGGCTTTAGTGCTGAATAAGCCGTTTAGCATCTCGAAGTACATTTACTCCAACATGAAAGAAAATATGAAAAGAACCGATGGTCGTACAACTGGGAGTAAGTTCTGGATGTATCCTCGATTTCTGCAAATGATCATGAATATCCAGCATCCTAATCTTCCGAAAGCCGATGATGACATCTTGAAGATCGATACGATGATAGAGCATTCACTGAAGATATTTAGGGGCATTGCAATGAAGAGATACATAAAAAGCAAGCCGCCAAGAAAGTTAATATGTGATCTTGGTAAAACAGACTACATCGCTCCAGAAAACGACAAATGGCGTCACAATGATAGCCAATCTGACGATGAGGAGCCAAAGTTGAAGAAAATGATGGAAGACAAATTTGGACGAAAGGATTCGGATTCTTCCGACAGTGACGATGATGGTGATGGTGATGATGAAGGTGGTGATGGTGGAAATGTTGGTGCTGTTGGTGCATCTACTGCTGGTACACCTGGTGATACTTTAGCTGGAGATGATGAAGAAGATACAGAATCAGATGATAATGTACCTGAGCCTGGGTACGAGTTCTATCTCGATGAACGTGGTGTGAGGAAGGTAAGGAAGATTAGACAAGAGGATGCTGATGACTACGTTCCTTCGGATACCGAAGCTGAACGTTTGAAGAAAAAGCAAACGGTTGCCCGTCGAAAGAAAAAGGCAAGGAAGTACATTGGTTCTTCATCTGCGCAGTAGTCCGTTCCACAGCAAGAGCCTACTCAAGAGGCAGAAATGAATCCAAACCTTGGATTCACGGCCGATGAAGCTACTGCTATGGTGTCGTCTCCTCCAAGATCCTCCGAACCAACTCCTGTAGTGTCTTCAGCTCCTGAAACTCCTGCAGTCACACCTCAAGAACCAGCACACTCAATAGCATCAACCATTCGGGCAACTACATCTCAGCAGACATCAGAGCGCAGACAAAGTAGATTCTCTCAGATGCAGCAAGATGAAAAGATAGATTTCCTGTTTTCTCAATTGCAAGCTGCTGCAGGACAAATTAATAGGCAATCGGAGTTCATGAATATTACAAGAAGCGATGTGATCAAACAAAGGTTGGAGATAAACACGTTGAATTCTACTGTTGAGCGTCAACAAGCTGAGATTGCACGCTAACAAGCAGAGATTGAGCAACTAAAAGCTGAGAATGCACGCTTGAAGACTGCTGACGAAGAAAGAGAACGTCAATTGCAACAAATGCGAGCTACAGATAATGCTCGTGGTATTGACATGAACCGCTTGAAAGAAAGAAGCACCGAGGTTCATAGGTTGGTCGAAGCTCTTAAAGAAAAACACGATGACATGAAAGAGTGGTACCACATCCCCAATAATAAGTTAACAGATGGGGTAAAGAGAATCACTTATGGCTTCGAGTTTGTAAGAAAGCGTGTCAACATTCTGTGGGGTGACCGATGCAAGCAACAAGAAGTCTTGAAGAAAAGGGAAACATATAAATAATGACATAAATTCGAAATGGGCCACAAAAAGGCCATGGGCCAAATACAAACCCAAAAACAAAATGCCCAAAACACTGAAAAAAACATAAAAAGGTAAATAACTAATATAAATAAGTGTTTTCTGGCCCGGATGATGACCCAAACCGCCGTAGGTGTTTGCAGCAAGATAGAGCTCGTTCTCACAATCGTTTCGCCTGGTCGCACACCCAAAACGGACCCCCGTAGCCCAAGTTAGAGCCATTTTAGTGAAGTCCCCTTTGTCACACGATCTTGGGCCTCCAAATACAAGATGGCCAGCTCCTCTACACTTGGACCCGTATCATTATGCCTCACCATCTTGACAAATACGGGAAGCACAAGTTTAATTATTGAATGCAGAAGATCCAAAGAAAGAAAGGATAAAAGGAATTGTGGACAAATTGGAAGAAAATGCAAATGGAATCAAGACAAGGTATAACTGAATCTGGATACCTTGGTTTTGTGATGTGGAAGTCCTATTACTCGAGGAAGCTCATAAGTCCTGGTACCCAGTCCACCCGGGAGCGAAAAATATGTACCGAGACTTAAAAAAGAACTATCGGTGGCCTGGAATGAAACGTGAGATTGTTAATTATGTGGCGAAATGTATGACATGCTCACAAGTGAAAGTTGAGCATCAAAAGTCATACGGGAAGTTACAACCTTTAGAAATACCTTGGAAGTGGGAGAATATAACAATAGATCTTGTAACCAAGCTTCCCAAAACAAAGAGAGGGTGTGACGCAATATGGACAGTAGTTGATCGCCTTACTGAGAGCGCCCATTTCTTGCCCATTCTGGAAACTTACCCCTCGGAATCGAAATTTATGTAAGCGAGATAATATCTTGTCATGGGGTACCCGTATCTATTATATTAGATCAGGTCACCAGATTTACCTCCCGGTATTGGAGGAAGTTCCAAGAAGAAATGGGAACCAAGTTGCAAATAAGCACCGCGTATCACCCCCAAACGGATGGCCAAATTGAAAGAACCATTCGAATACTTGTAGACATGCTAACAGTGTGTGTTTTATATTTTGGGGAAACTGGGATGATCGTTTGCCCTTGGTGGAATTTCGTATAAAATAGCTATCATAATAGCATTCAAATAGTACTGTATGAGAGGAAATGCATAACCCGCGTATGTTGGGGAATTATGGGACAGAAGAAAATTGCGCCTAAGGATGTGGTGGTGAAAACTAATGAAAAGATTGACCTTTTCCGAGCTAGGTTGAAAGCAGCTCAAGACTGTCCAATGATGTGTTGACACGTGTAATAAACCCTAATAAAGTCAAACGTTGACTATGAGGGACTAATTTCGTCAAAATTGAAAACCTTGATTATAAAAGGACTGAAAGTGTCAACATGCTTAAACTAATCCTCTGAGTGACCTTATACGGTGTCCGTATTCTCAAATGAGCCACTTGTTAGACGAAAGGAGCCGTTTGCGTAATTATGTGAAAGTTTGCGCACCGAAGGGTTAAAAGTGTCAACATGTAAATTCTTACCTCTGAGTGACCTTTTAACAAACCGAGAACTTCATAATGTTTGATCATATTCTCGGGAATGCCTAATATCGGCCATTCAAGGCTTTTATGCCAATAAGTGAAGTTATGCGCAAGTTTGCGAGTTAAAGGGGTTAAAAGCGTCAATATGTTTAATTATACATCTGAATGACCTTTTAATGAACCCGAAGCATTATGTTGTGCAATCATACTCTCGAGAATGCTTAATATGGGCTACATAGGGCTTTGATGCTATTAAATGATCATATGCGCAAGTTTGCGCGTTAAAGGGACCAAAAGCGTCAACAAGCGAAACTACACTTTTGAGTGACCTTTTAAAAGAACGAGGAACTCTGTAATGCTCGGTCACGTTCTCGGGAATCCCTATTATGGGCTATGTAAGACCTTGACGTCGTAAACGATGTTACGCACCACTTTATGGGTTAAAAGGACTAAACGCGTCAACGGGTGAAACTACGTGTTTGAGACATCTTTTGAACGAATCAGGAACTCCATTATGGTCAGTCAAACTCCCGGGTGTGCCGAAGATTGGCCACTAACACTTTCACACCTCATAACGAAGATATACGTGAAATTAGAAAATTATGTGCCAATTATGTCGTTTCAGAAAGTTTAAAGCATGCATAATAGAGTTCAGGGACTGATCTGGTCATGTTTGGAAATCTAGAAATGGATTAAAAAGCTGCAGGGACTGATCTGGTCATGTTTCGAAATCTAGAAATGGATTAAAAAGCTGTAGGGACAGATTTGGTCAATTATGAAAGTTAAAAAGGCATTTAGAAAGCACATGGACCAAAACAGCCAACTACCAAAGTTATTGCTGGACTGGCAGCGCTCACGGGCCGCGTAATATTGGGCCTGGGGGGTTCGCGGGCCGCTAGAGCCCACATCTGCAGCCTATTATTTTTTTATTTGTTTTTGCTTGCTGTCCACTCCAAACCAATCCAAAACCATGTTAAACGAATCAAGGGGCCATTAGATGGTTTTTAACAGCTGGAATTACACCTGTTGTGATCTTAAGGACCCCTAAAACACTTGTCAATCATCCATGAAATTCTCAAACACTACAAATAGGTGTTCTTCCATTCATTCCAACTTGCACCTTTCTCATTCTATCTCACTTTGGAGACTTCTGACTTAAAGAGGACACCACCTCAGTTTAAAGATCAAGCTCCTTTGTAAGTGGTCTTAGCCACTAGTTTATGTTTTATAGGCTTTTAAACCAAAAGTCAAGCGTTATCGTAATAACGCTTTGACTTTTAGTTAGACCGTAAATGGTCAAGCCATTGTTCGCAACGAACATGGCTACGTGATCATAATTAGGTAGGTGTTAATCCTTCAAAAGGGCACCTCCTAATTATCACGTTTGCTTAGTTAATTGTCGGGTCAAAGTAACTAGTCAAAAAGTCAAACTAGTCAGATTTTCATAAAATAATTAAAACTACTAATATAGAAGTCATGAACCATATTTTATCACTTAAATAACTTGGTAAATACTATTAGAACATGTCTAAGCATGTTCAACCCGACAATTCTGAGTATAGGATCGGTTCGCAACCGAAAGTCGCAAAAGCTTGACTTTTGCTTTGACTTTCAGTTCTGACCCGATTAAGCTTAAATCCTTTATGTTTTAAGCTTCCATTAGGACCATATTATGTTGTAGTATAACCGTCTGAGGTTATATTACCTAGTCATTAGTATTCCGAAATATATGCTAGTTTCCGTTATTATGCTTATAAATGCCCATTATGCCCTTATGTTTTAAAAACGAGATTTTTGAAAATGTGAGAGGACAAAAAGCTTTATTACTGGTATATAAGTATGTCACAAAAATTTGACATCAGTTTTTGGTCTCAAACTAAGGTTATGCAAGATATCGTAAAATGAAACTTTTTGTTAATTAAATTGCATTTTTAGCATAAATCATATTTAACCCCAATTTTTGGCACCAAACTTATTACCCACTGATATGATATATTTTTTAGGGATTTTTGGAATTTTTGGTCAGATTTTATACTGACCGTAACATAGAGTTCTTGTGTGAATTCGGTAATTGACGATAATGCCATTTTCATTAAATAAATCAGTAGGATGTTAAGCATAATAACATATGGGACTTGTATATGGTTCATTTGGTTGCCCGTTATGCATTTACGCGTCGGATCGGTTTACGTAACTAGTTTACGTAAGTTTGTCGAAACGGGTTTAACCTTATCGTTCATACTTCAAAATCCAGAATGTACTTAGTTTACCCATATTATATAAGTCTTCGTACTTGTTGGGTCTAAATTACATTCTATCCCGGTTATCGCTTAATCTAGCGTATCGTACCGCTTTAGATACTTTAAGCTAGCCGGTCTAAGTCTACGACTTAAATAAGACCGTTAGCATTCTGAATTGGTTATATGTTACTATCACTCCAGACTAGAGCCACCCAGTAAAAGCTACCTGCATTTAGATAGATTGAATATGACTGAGTTATTTTGCTGTGAATCAATTATTAGCTCAGGTAAATACTTTTAACTTATTTTTCGTTATACGGGCTTGAGATACGGTATTATAATAATACCTCTTGGTCGGGTATGAAATCATTTAATCGGATTGTGATTAATAAATTTACATAACCCGTTTTAATCTGTTTTGTTTGATAACATAAACATTGGGAGTTAATACGACCGTGTCCTGGATATCCTTGGCTCATTTCATTTGTAAATGACCACGACCTATGCACGGGGTGTAGGCATACACCTGACAGATGAAAATGCTAAATAGCCCACATGTTGGGGATAACTCCTTTGTGGGTTTTATAGTGGTGAGTCGATTAATCATAACCGGCTTCCAAACCGGCCCAATATGCATGACAAACATGTAAAACGGTATACAAGATATCTTAAATAATTGTCCCAAGTTACAAATGGTTTGTGCCTTGTGCGCCTAAATCAATTTTTATAAACTCTTTTCAAAAGAGTCAGTTAACTGTATTTACCAGTGAAAACTGACGTATTTTCAAAAGATTAAGTGACAGGTACTACTCATAATAGGCTGGGAGTTGCTCGGTGTCAAAATAGAGGATCTTGCAAATCCTTAACGATGCCTTAAAGTCTGCTAAACTTCATTCTATACATTCTTTAAAGATCCACTTGTGGAATTGATATTACAGGCTCGTCTATAATAAATACTTTGATATTTTCAGACATTTGGGTTTGTAAGAATATTTTATATTCCAAAACTTCCGCTGTGCTATAATTGTGTTAATTGACTATGATGATATCAACTACGTCACGATACTCCACACCGGGCCCACCGGTGATATGTGGAAATATCGGGGTGTGACAATGTGGGCACTACAAAAAAGCCATCTAGTGGCACACATTTATAATGGCATCTAGGTTTTGTGCCATTATTTTTTGTTTTTAATGGCACTTTAGGTATTTAACACATACATTTAGTGGCATTTAACTTTTATGTCACTAATCAAGGCTTTTAGTGGCATTTTGCATATGCCACCAAAATTTTCTATATGTTTTAATGGCACTTTGCCTGTGCCACAAAAAACTTTGAACAACTCATTTAAAATTTTCACCATTTCCCTCTTTGAAACCTAAAAAATTGCCCTAGAAATTTATTCTTCTTTTTCACAAAAAAAAATCAATTTCCCTCCCCTAAATCATTTCATATTCCCGCTCATTCCCCTCTGCTATACCCCTCACTCCATCTTCTCCTCTCGCTATCCACATACACAACCAACATCTTCGCTTGATTTTTGCGCAATTCCAAGCACAACCAGGTACGATTTATGTTTCCCTAATCAATTTATGTTCTTCTGTTTTCCTACTCTCATCAGTTTCTGCTCTTTTGGCTGGCTGTGAACGAATTAGGGTTTCAGATTCAACCATGTTAGGTTGTGAACGAAATAGGGTTTTGAATGGCTAGGCTTAGAAGCTATTTGACTGTGTATGTGTGTTTATTTAATTTTGTTAGATTTCTTGTTGAATTTGTTTACCTTTTGAATTCTGGTTCATAATATTCATAGTAACATATGTTGTATTTTTACTTGTTTTCTAATCTTCTTCCCATATGATTATAATTAATAATATATATAAAGCTTTAATCTTGTTAGGTCAGTTCATATTTATGTTTCATTGATCCTAATTTACCCTTTACTTTTAATGTCAGATTTGTTTTTAGCCTAATGAATCTTGATCATAGTATATCTTCGCCCTTATCTTGATCTAATCGACTGTTTTGTGTCTATTTATATGATTACAGATGCATTTTCTTAGATTGGATTGAATTACGTGATGTGTTTGGATACGAAATATTTTAAATTACTAGTTGCTGTGCATGCTGAATTGTTCATTTGTTATTGTTTTAGCATAATGAATCTTGATCATAATATGTAAGTGCCCTTTTGGGACTTTTGTGGCTGTATATACGTTAGTAGGATGAAGTTGTGAAGCTTCATCATTGCTCACAATAACTTCTTCCACCATTAACTGGTAATGGTCTAGTTTGTCAAGCGCCACAATATTCTTTTGTCTATTATAACTAGACCTGGCAAACGGGTAGAGTCGGGTCGAGTTGGGTCATGGGTCAAAACGGGTTCGGGTCAAAATGGGTAAGTTAAAAAATGGGTTGTCTCGGTTCGGGTCAGAACGGGTTCGGGTCAAAATGGGTCCGGGTCAGAATGGGTTTCGGGTTGGATCGGTTAAAAAATTGCTTTTAAAAAATAAAAATAGATTGAACATCAAGGGGCAATTTGTCGGGTTGAAACGAGTCCGGGTCGGTTCGGGTTGAGTGCGGGTCAATGCTTATTGTACATTAGACAGGAAGTAACACCCTCCATAGTCAAAAGTTCACAAGGTGCAGCCCGCGTGGACGAGGCTATGTGACTCTAGAGTTGCGAACATGGAAAAATGCTTAGATGTGTAAAGATCACTTCAAGAGGTATGGTCCCAATTCTTTACCCACATGGCAAGGACCATACCACTTTTTCCAGCTTATGTGGCGCTGACATCAACGACACCATCCAGAAGCTTCCAGAAGCTTCTGGAAAATATGAAGGCAACACCAAAGATGCTCCATCCGACATAAAGGACAACACGTGTCACCAGTCATCAAGCGCCAAGTAGGCCTGCGATGAATCCAGGAGCAGTCCGACAATGCCAGTACGACGTCTCCAAAAGAGGCAAATACAGGCGCGCCACGTGTACCACTACACTGACCACAACAGAGGAGACCAAAGGGATATTCCCCTTGGTCGGACAGATGGCGCGCGTCTACAGCTGGCACCGCTGCTCCTCTCCTTCTTTACCCTCCGGCTATAAATAGGACCCTTCACCATCCAGGTTGATCATCTTGCTCTCTATATTCTCACACTTAACACACACTGTTTATTCTCCCTCAGAATAGTACTTATTCTCACGCCGGAGCACGGTTAAGAGGGAAAACCCCCATATCCCCCTCTTAACGAGACTAACGGTGTTGCTGTTTTGCAGGAACCAGGCCATTCCACGAGTAGAAAGAGAGATTGAACCCACAGAAGAAATAACCCCACAGATTAGCCTTAGTGTTAACCTGTGTTTCACCATTGGCGCCATCCGCTTTTAGCAAAAACCACCCTCATCTCTTTTTCTTTCAAAAAACACTCGTCAAAATGGCTGAACAAAACCACCCGGCAGATGGAGACGTTTCTTCTTTTGAACTCATTTCGGACAACATACACGTCCAAAGAGACCAAAGGAACGAAATTATCCAAGAAAGACCGGCGAACAACGAGTTTCCTAGTATCTTTGGAAGTACATCCAGGATCGTGGCTCAAAACACATCTGGTGCTACTTTCCAAACTCCACCCAGAATCATCACTCAAACCACAAACGGAGATACGTTCCAACCTCCGTCAGAGGTAGTCCAACAGACACCACCACCAGTGCAAACTCAGAGCCATGGAGCTGGTCCCTCAGCTCCATCGGACCAAGCACAACTAAACTTCTCTGCACTACTAGGGCTACCCGAAGGAAAAACTCTGGCTTCCTGGTATGCCGAACAAGTGGCGTCTATAAACCTTGTTTACACACAACTCAGTGCACAGCAAGCTCTGCTTCAGGCACAAGCTCACCAGTCAGCATTTGTCACTCCACCGCAAAGGCCTTTGAGCGCTCCCATGCCTCAACAGGCCAATGCATTCAATCTGCGTCCTGAGTCAGTACCTCCACCACATATCAGAAGGCCAAGCGCGCATGACACGCGCGATACGTACGGCGAGACAGAAAGCAATTATGTGCAGTATTCTCACCAACCAAAGAAGCCAATACAAAGTCGTTTAGGCCCGCGCAACATAAACGATGAATTTGAAGATGACGACGAGACGAACACAGTGTTCAGCAGGCTGCCACCAGAGCATGAAGCATACAAGCCTCGCAAACGCGCAGGTTATGACCCAAAAGCAGAGCATGATTACCCTTTGAGCTATCGTCCAGACGACATGGCTGAGAATTCAAAATTCATTTGAGAAATCGCCACGGTTGCCATCGACAAAACGAAATTGCCACACAACGTGGGCAAATACAACGGGTTGACAGACCCAGATGATCACCTTCAGGTTTTCAATAGTGCTGGAGCTACAGGTGGATGGAACTTACCAACCTGGTGCCATCTCTTCGCTCAAACCTTCGTAGGCGCAGCAAGCGTCTGGTTTGACAGCCTGCTAGCAGGGAAAATCAAATCATGGGTCGATTTCCGAGAGAAGTTCTTGGCACACTTCTCGCAACAACGACGACACACCAAGGACCCAGCCGATTGTCTGAACATATGGGGAAGAGACCACGAAAGCGTGGAAGATTTCATTACAAGATACAACAAAGAATGTTTGGAGATTGGCGATGTAGGCGAGAAGATGATGCGCGCACACTTCATGCGGGCAGTCAAGTGCGATGATTTGATCAAGCGTGTAAAAGGCCGAGACGGAGGACCCAAAGATTGGGAAACCTTCATTGAGGCAGCCAAAACTATCGCCCAGTCCGACAGACAGTTGACCGGCGACGATCACCGTCAGCGCAGCTACAACCATAACGACCGGCATAGCAAGAAAGGCAGAAGCCAACCATGGAAAGCATCCGGTCACAGAGAAAGAAGCCCAGTAAGAGAGGACGCGCGCCACACGATCAATCAAATAGCTCACCGGAAAGAGGTGAAATGAGCAAACAGGGAGAAACAATGGACACCCCTCACAAAAACTCCTCCAGAAGTCTTGGCCACCGAGAACCACCAGTTCAAACCACCACTACAAATGCGCAACAAAAGGGGCCAAGACCCGAATCTTTTCTACGAATTCCACAAAGACACAGGGCACTTAACTGACGACTGTTTCAGTTTAAAGCAAGAAATAGAAAGGTCCTTAAGAGATGGAAAACTCACTCATCTAGTAAAAGGTGGAAGGCGCGATTACTGCCAGATACAAAGAAGAGAAGAAGGACCAGATAACAAGAAACTCCGGAAATTAGAAACCCACATGGTTCAAGGGGGTCCACGAAGGCCAAGGAAAAACTACAACAAGCGCGCGCAAGACGATTCATGGCGTGAGAAACAAGTCGTTTTCCCAGTTGTAAGAGGGGGCCCACGAGAAAGAAGACCCATAGTCATCTCAGGCGTAATATGGCATTACCAAACAGATTACATTTTCATTGATCCAGGGAGCACTGCGGATATCATATATGAACAATGCTTCAATCAATTTGATCAGGAGGATAAAGCGCACTTAGAACCAGTCGATTACCCACTCACTGGTTTCTGCAATGAAGTCATTTTTCCTCTAGGGCAGATATCATTCCCAGTGTTGCTCTCGGATGGAAGAAACTCAAGAACAGAAGAGGTCACGTTCATGGTGCTGCCGGCACATTCAAGGCACGATATTCTGCTGGGAAGAGAATCCCAAGGTGACTTCAGCATGATCTGCTCCGGCCCACATTCAGCTGTGGGGTTCCCAACAGAAACAGGAGTAGCCATCATATATGCAAGCAAGGAAGTATTAGCAACAGACGAGCTCAGACCTGCGAAGGCAAGTAAACCAGCACCACGCGCGGAAGCAGAAAAATGGGTATTGAATAGCGTATACCCGGAACAGACAGTTACCTTAGGACCGGCCATGTCCGACCTAACGCGCGCGGCGCTAAAGAAATTGCTGTTCCAAAACATGGACGTGTTCGCCTGGACACCAGCAGACATTGTGGGTGTTCCACGGCACATAGCTGAACATCGCTTAAATGTCTCAGAAGATGCAAAACCGGTGGTGCACGCCAAGCGCCACTTGGGAGACATAAAGCACGATGCCATGAAAGAGCAGGTGATAGAGCTGTTAAATGCGGGAATCATCAGAGAGGTCAGATACCAAACGTGGGTAGCAAGCCCAGTGATGGTCCAAAAGAACAACGGTAGCTGGCGAATGTGCGTAGATTACAAGGATCTGAATAAGACATGTCCACGCGACTGTTACGCCTTACCAGACATCGATGAAAAGATTGATTCACTTGCCACATTCCGATGAAAATGTTTCCTCGATTGCTACAAGGGGTACCACCAGGTACAGATGGCCGTGCAGGATGAAGACAAGACCGCGTTCCGCACACCAACAGGGTTATACTGCTATACCAAAATGCCCTTTGGTTTAAAAAATGCGGGCGCGATTTATCAGAGGCTCATGAATGAAACTTTCCATGATGCCATCGGCAAGTATATAGAGGTGTATATGGACGACCTGGTTATTATGAGCAAAGAGGGGAGTAAAATGTTGCTAAACATCCAAAAGACGTTCGACACCTTGCGCGGAGTTAGTATCAAGTTAAACCCAGCAAAATGCTCTTTCGGCATGGAAGAGGGGAAATTCCTGGGTTTCATTGTCATGAAAGATGGCTTCAAGGTGAACCCTGACAAGATACAAGCAATTGAATGCATGCTGTCACCGTCGACGATCAAGGAGATGCAAAAATTGGCAGGACGGTTGGCAGCACTTAACCGCTTCCTAGCCAATCATGCAGCCAAATCTTTTCTGTTCATAAAAACTCTCCGAAACTGCATGAAGAAGAGCCAATTCCAGTGGACTCCGGAAGCCGAGAGCGCATTCCGCGAGATGAAAGACTGCCTCATCAAGCTGCCAACATTAACTGCACCAGTCAAGGGCGAGCCTCTGGTGCTATACTTGTCAGCCTCCGACAGAGCAGTAGGAGCAGTTTTACTTGTTGATCGACAGGGTGTTCAAACGCCAGTCTATTATGTGTCACGAACTCTGACTGATCCAGAAACCCGGTACGCAATCATGGAGAAACTAGTACTCGCACTGATCCATGCATCCAGACGGCTGCGCAGGTACTTTGCCAATCACGTCATACACGCGCTAACAAACTACAACATCGGCAATATCCTCGCAAGGCCAGAGATCTCAGGGAGACTAGCGAAGTGGGCAATAGAGCTCGGGGGTCACAATGTGGTTTTCAGGCCGAGACCAGCAATTAAGGGCCAAATACTGGCAGAGTTCATGACAGAGGTACCGGATGACAAGGATCGAGAATGCAAGGTGATGGAAAAAGCCGAAAAACAGCAAGTAGAAGAACCATGGTTGTTATATACAGACGGTGCATCTAATGAAGACGGCGCAGGAGCTGGGCTCCGGCTGGTGAGCCCTGATAAACATGAGTTCACTTACGAAATACGCCTGGATTTTAAAAGCACAAACAATGAAGCTGAATACGAAGCTTTCCTCGCTGGTTTAAGGTTGGCAATCAAAATGGGAGTACGACACATCGAAGCGCATGTGGACTCCATGTTGGTAGCAGGGCAAATCAACGGGCAATATGAAGCCAAGGGAGACACAATGGCACTTTACCTGAGTCAAGCAAAGACGCTGCTACAAACCTTCTATTCCTACAAAGTGCACCACATTAATAGGAGCGAGAATAAACCAGCGGACGCGCTGAGTAAACTCGCCTCTACAAGCTTCCAACACCTAGCAAAGGATGTACGCATAGAGGTTTTAAGCAACCCATCAGTGCCACTGCGAGAAGTAAGCGTCGTTCAACTAGGGACAACGTCTTGGATGACTCCGATAATCGCGTACCTCCAATCTGGCATACTCCCGGAGAACAAGGCAGAAGCAAGGAAAATCCAGTACAAATCCGAACATTATCAGATGGCTGATGGGATTTTGTACAGAAAATCAAACCTCGGGCCTTTGTTAAGATGTGTAGATCCCGAAGACGCAAACTATTTGATCAGAGAAGTGCACGAGGGAATCTGTGGTATACATGCCGGACCAAGAATGGTGGTAGAAAAAGTCATGAATGCGGGGTACTACTGGCCCGGGATGCATTTAGATGCGGTTAAAGAATTGAGAAAATGTAGTGGGTGCCAAAGACATGCTCCCAAAACAATGCGCCCCAAGAATGAATTGGTACCAGTCACGACGGCGTGGCCCTTTCAACAATGGGGAATAGACATGGTCGGACCTTTCCCCGAAGCCCCAGGTGCTGTTAAATTCATAATAGTCGCAGTCGACTATTTCACCAAATGGGTAGAGGCGAAGGCCCTCGCGTCAACCACAGCTACCGTTGTCAAAAAATTCATTTGGGAACAAATCATATGTCGCTTTGGTTTACCTCTCAAGATCATCACTGACAACGGAACCAACTTTGCCGAAGACAATCTTCAACAGTGGTTTAAAGAACTACACATCGAGCATACCTTCTCCTCGGTCGCACACCCGCAGGGGAATGGTCAAGTTGAAGCCGTCAACAAGAGTATCGTCGATGGAATCAAGGCAAGGTTAGGAGAGAAGAGGAGAGGCTGGGTGGACGAACTGCCCAGCATTTTGTGGGCACACAGGACGATGCCCAAAACAAGCAACGGAGAAACACCGTTTAGCCTGGTTTACGGGTCACATGCAGTAATACCAGCGGAGATAGGACTGCCGTCACCTCGAATGCTCTCAATGAACATGATCAACAATGAAGAAGAAATGAGGATTGACCTCAACCTCCTAGAAGAGAGAAGAGAAATGGCGGCAATCAACGAAGCCAAATATAAATCGAAGCTGGAAAAATATTACAACTCCAAAGTCCGAGTCTGCACCTTCAACCCGGGAGACTATGTCCTCAGAGACAACGAGGCCTCAAATGCAGAAAATCCCGGGAAGTTGGCTCCCAAGTGGGAGGGCCCATATGTCATCGACACCGTTCTCGGAAAAAGGAGCCTATAAGCTGCGCACCATCGACAACAAGGACGTTCCTCGCACATGGAACGCCCAACAGCTGAGAAAATGTTACATGTGAAGCAAATTCTTGTAATAGCAATGGCCAAGTCGCCAACACATTTATAGTAATACAAGAAGTGTTTGGCAATCTTTCTATCATGCAATTTCTTTGTCACAACTGCATATATTACTTTGGGCATACACGAAAACATCAATGGCTCGACCATTAGGAAACGTTGTAGACCTCCAAGGCATGTCACAAACAAGTGCACAGCCGGGTCAGATACACAACTAAAGCCTAACAAACGCCAAACAAATACTTCGTGCCCACATAAACACGAAAACATTGAACACATGACAAACATTGTAAGCACCCCAAGGCTGAGAACAGCTGGTTCTACACAATAACCTGTAAACTCAATCACTTCGTATTCACGATCTAACCTGCGCACGAAAACGACAGAATAAAACGTTGTCATAAACACAACACAAACCTGTCAGCGCCATCATTCATTCGTGATACCAGAATCAAAGTAATTACACATGCATATATTATGACGATAACAAAATTCGCATAAAAATAAACAACTATTAGCATAACAAATGCCAAAGCGTAACCATATATCCACAAGCATAACAGGAAAGTTAAAATTGTTCATTCAATTGTCAAGTACAAGACCAACCAAGGTCATACGCGGCGCGCAGGCCGGAATCCCTCATTCAGGATGACTGGACCCGGCACCTCCAGCCGCACCACCTTCATCGCCAAGCGCTTTCTTCAACAACGCGACACCATCAGACCTTCGACCCAGTTTTTTCGCAGCTTTGACCACAGCAAACTCCAGAGACGAAAACTCTTGTCTTTTCGCGGCGTAAGCAGCAGTGCAATCCTCATTCCACAGCTCGAAATGATGTTCCTTCTCCTTATTAAGGGCCGCAGCCCTACCCTCGTTGTACCCATCCTTACGCCTGCTGCTGTAACCAGCTTGCCCCAACTCATACATATAATGGGCAAGCTCGTGGGAGTTAACAATGCGATCAGCAATCTGCAAGAAACACACAAATAAGGGACAATTCACAAGAGTCACACAAATAAAGTGAAGGAGATTACCAGAGGCACCGCGCGCGAGAGCAATCACTTGCAATCAGCTGACGCTTCCTCAGCAAGGACTTCAGAGGCATTGCACTCAACGGTTTTCTCTTGAAGTAGACGTTCAGTAGTCTCATACCGCCTCGCAAGCTCTTCCAGTTTAGCAATACGCGCAATGTACTCCCTCTCTTTCTCTTCAAATGCAACACGCGCCTTTTGAGCTTCCTCAGCAAGCTCAGTCTTCTCACCAGATAAACGTACAATAGCATCTCGTTGAGATTTAAGCTCCACATTAGTACGCTCGCACGCAGCTTCCCAGTTTTTCTGCTTATCAGCATTGGCTTGCTTTTCTTAGGCAAGTTTCTCTTCCGCATCAGATACCCTCCATATCAACCCCTTCTTCGCAACATTGAATTGTTCTTTTTCCTCCGCAAATAGTTTTTTCTCATTCTCAAACTCCAGGGTGTCTTCCCCCATTAGTTTCCACTCACGAACAATCTCCTGTGAAGTGGACCAGAAGTTAACCCCGGCTTGAACATGTTCATCCAAAAGCTCCAACCGGCGGCGCCTCTTCTGGAACATCCTTTCAGCTGGGGGGAGGGACAGAGAGAAAAATTCATGGCAATTATCGAGGTCGTTCATCCGAGAGCCCTGAGTTAAGTGCCAGCGAGGGGCATGCGGAAGATCATCACAAGCAGGGTTCGTCGTATCAAAAGAATCGGCATGCACCTTTTCAAACTGAGGGCTGCGGACAGCACCTGAGGTTGCACCACCACCATCACCCGGTGGGCGTTTGGTATACACCGTTTGATGAGGAGTAGTCTCACTCACCTCTACTTCAACCTCAACATTTTTACCGCGATCACCACCAGCAGCACCGCCCGCATCACCACCTGCATTACCGCCACCTTCTCCAACCTGCTCAACTCTCACATCTCCTTTTTTCGCCCCGTCAGGGGTATCATGGGGAGAAGACAACCCAAACGTCCTCGACGACGGAGATTCTGGAGGAGTAATTTTGGAAATGTCAATCTTGTGTCCAGTCTTGGCTGTTTTGGCACCTGCCCCAAAACGAGCAGCATATTCAAAGAAAAGAAGGACAAACAAACAAAAAATGTAAGACAAGCTCGAAGAAGCTCAAACGAATACCAGAAGCTTCAAAAATCTTCTGCAGCAAATCCGAGGGTTTTTCAGCAAAAATACCCATGTCAATATCCGATTCAGAAGGGGCAGGAGGATTCTCTTTCTAAAGCTTAATCTTCTTTGATGCAAGCACAGCAGCAGCCTGCTCATCAAGCTTTCGCTTCCTATCCTCAAACATCTTTTTCTGCATAATCTCTGTTAGCGTTGCGCGGTCCTCGGGATCTGACTCAGGACGTTTCTCTCCAACCCCTAAACCGGGCAACGTATCAGAAACGACAACATAATCAAGGATACGATGAGTACGAGGTCGCTTACGAGGAGACTCAGTGGTAGGTTCTTCAACCCTTTTCCCTTTCCCTTCCGGCTTGTCGGCTTTCGCCTTTCTCCTCGTCTCCAACGGGTCAGCAGGTTCAACCGGTATCTCCAAATCATCACCAACAGGTTCGTTCACCGGTTCATGCACAACACCCTGCGCCGGACCTGCACGCGCGGAACGAGAGGTTAGGTCTTCAAAAGATCTGCCAGACCCATCACTCGAGAGAACGATAACTTCCTCTCGAATAGAATCAAATGCATCATCATCATTTTCACTATCTTCACCTAGGACAGTGTCACGAAAGCAGTGAAACTCTCATCATTCGGATGCAGAAAATGGCAACGGATCTGATCCAACCAGGGTCGTTTGTCAGGTTTCTGTATCGCCTCAACCATTGCACCCGGTGCCTTAGGATCCAAAACGTTCAACAAAGTGAACCCTACTGCAAAAAAATGCGAAGATAAAGAACAATACAAAAACAATGAAACGTACACATACAACAGAAAAAAAAGGGATGAAGCAAAACGTACACTTGCCATCATAACCATAAACCGGAACCCCAAACGGATGCTTAGGAACCCACTTCATGCTCATACCGGCACCCACCAACGCCATCTCCTCAAGCTGGAGTATTGGAGTGGCTTTACGGGTCAACTTCTTGTACCAATCTTGGTCAGCAAAATCTGCAACCACATCAACCTTGGGGATACCCTCACCCACTGACCTGTAATGCATATCCACAGGAACAACACCCCGCCGAATATAAAAAAACTTCTGCTTCCAGTCATGCAGACTCTTCAACGGCACAGAGCAAACCAGAGATACACCGGTACGAGCACTAAAGGAGTAGAAACCATTTGTATAGGAAACAGTATAGAAGACGTTGAACATTTCAAACGTCGGATCCAAGCGATTAGCCATACAAACGAACTCGAAGTGAGTAATACGAGGGAGCCCAATGGAATTGATCTGAGATATGTGGAGACCATAACCCCTCAGAACGTCAGCAGTGAATCGAGTCATCGGAAGTCTAAAGTTACCCTCCCGGAAGAAAGCAGCGTACAAAGTCATGTACCCGGGAGGAGCATCCATGGCGGTGGAACCAGCAATAGGGTACTGAGCACCCCAATCAGGGAGAAAACCCATCTCCCTTACCAAATTCTGGAATTCCTCCTCTTTCCACCCTATAACCGCCTGCTCCGGGCCAGGGGGAGTTTTACCCTTGTTCCTCCTCCTTCTCGAAGAAGGGTTTGCAGAAGACATTATGGAGAAACAAACAAGAACACAGATGAACTCAGGAGAAGAAGGAAAGAAAACGAAGGAAGATGAGAGAAACCCGGAATTCAAATTTTGAATAATGGAGAAGAAAGAGGAAACCACCATATATTTATACCCATCGCATTTAATGCGATGGGTAGTGGGGGCGTCAGAATATAAAAAGGCAACCAATAGGGGAGAGACACGTCAGAGGAGAGAGAAGGCGGCACCTCTTTTTCCGGAAGCAGGTGAACAGACACCTGACATGTCGCCGAAAAAGCAACTGACGATTACTGAAAAGGCAACTGTTCACCTGACACCAGACAGTTACATCAGTCACTCCTTCCCAAGACAGACAAAGCTTCCTCTTGAAGACAACCTTTATAAAGGGCCAAAACTCATGCGCGGTACGCCATGCGTCCATTCGGCTCAACTTTTATAAAGGGCCGAAACCCATGCGCGGTACGCCACGCGTCCATTTGTTTCACTTTTATATAAGGCTAAAACCCACGCGCCATGCGCCATGCGTCCATTTGGCTCACTTTTGCAAGGAGTTAAAACCCATGCGCCATGCGTCCATTTGGCTCGCTTTTGCAAGGAGCAAAAATCCATGCGCCATGCGTCCATTTGGCTGACTTTTGCAAGGAGCAAAACCCATGCGTCATGCGTCCATTCGGCTCACTTTTGCAAGGAGCAAAAACCATGCGCCATGCGCCATGCGTCCATTTGGCTCACTCTTGCAAGGAGCAAAAACCATGCGCCATGCGTCCATTTGGCTCACTCTTGCAAGGAGCAAAACCCATGCGCCATGCGTCCTCTAGGCCCATTTCTACAAGGAATCAAAAACCATACGCCCATCATGTGCAAACGTCTTAAGGAAAAGCACTACCTTCATAAGTCCAGAATCCCTCCTAGATGATCAACTCAACTAGAAGGCACACTGGACTGGGGGGACTTGAAGAGGTATGGTCCCAATTCTTTACCCACATGGCAAGGACCATACCACTTTTTCCAGCTTATGTGGCGCTGACATCAACGACACCATCCAGAAGCTTCCAGAAGCTTCTGGAAAATATGAAGGCAACACCAAAGATGCTCCATCCAACATAAAGGACAACACGTGTCACCAGTCATCAAGCGCCAAGTAGGCCTGCGATGAATCTAGGAGCAGTCCGACAATGCCAGTACGACGTCTCCAAAAGAGGCAAATACAGGCGCGCCACGTGTACCACTACACTGACCACAGCAGAGGAGACCAAAGGGATATTCCCCTTGGTCGGACAGCTGGCGCGCGTCTACAGCTGGCACCGCTGCTCCTCTCCTTCTTTACCCTCCGGCTATAAATAGGACCCTTCACCATCCAGGTTGATCATCTTGCTCTCTATATTCTCACACTGTTTATTCTCCCTCAGAACAGTACTTATTCTCACGCCGGAGCCTGGTTAAGAGGAAAAACCCCCATATTCCCCTCTTAACGAGACTAACGGTGTTGCTGTTTTGCAGGAACCGGGCCATTCCACGAGTAGAAAGAGAGATTGAACCCACAGAAGAAATAACCCCACAGATTAGCCTTAGTGTTAACCTGTGTTTCACCATCACTAAATCTAAACAAAGATTGGGATACAAAATCTTAACTGTAATCAAGATTGTTAAAAATAGATTGGGATACAAAACCTTAAAAAACATGGTACATAACTGAAAATTGTCATAGTAATGGATAAAAAGACCACCAAATCTAACTCTCGGTCTGCTCCCTTGGCCTAGAGATCGTACTCCTGACGTTCATGGCACTAACAGTAATGCAAAAAAAAAAAAACATATGGCAAGTGTTTTAGGGATCTATGAAATGCCAATATCAACCTTCGGTTTGAGATACATACGGTTTCGTTTTGGCATTTTGGTTTTAAGTATTTTGTTATCTGAGACTTTTTAAGTGCTAGTATGAACATTATTGTTTTGGTTTTGAGTACTTTATTCCCTTAATGAACTTTTTAATTTTTTTTTATTTAAGTGCGCTTTTTTTTTTCTCGGGCCCACGCTTTTTTTGCGCCTATCGCCTAGGCCCTAATCGGAGCCTATGCGCCTAGAGTGCGCTTCGCGCCTTTATAACTATGGTGCAAAATAGTGGAGTGGTGTAATATCTCACCAGTTTTTGCATTTACTTTTAAAGACCTCCTAAACATACACAAAAATTCAAGAGTGATAGGGGCGAAACAAAAGGCGATTCAAGCAGTAACATTGACAGCATGTTGGGTGATTTGGAGATGTCAAAACGCCTTAATCTATTTTGCCAAACGAGCCAAACCGGATCGTATACTAGCCACTAGGTGACCCATTTGCCAGGTCTAATATTCTATATGTCGTATGGTGATTTTTTTACTGTACTGTATTACTGATGCATAGGAGTAACGTAAAAGTTAGTTTTCTAGGTTATTTTTGTCTAGTTCTACACTTTTTGTTTGCTTCCTGCTTTCTTTTAAAATAATGATGCATGTTTGGTTCATTAACAACAGTTTTTTAACCGTAGCTGATGCTTAGTATGCTAGCTTGTACCAACTGGGCAAGGATTGGATTGCTGTGAAACTACTTCATGCTATTATGCTGACATAGATGTATCCTACTGTGAAGCAGCGACCTGTGATTACTTATTTTAAGCCTTACATACACCATATGCTAATAGCATAAGAAGAAATAGGACACCCAACTTGTTCTTTTAGGTTATTGTTTTTCGGAAACTAGTGGGTTAATTGTTCTGATAGTATTAATATGCATTGAGGTCTGCCCACTTTTACTCTTTTAGTGTTGGAAGATCTATTTGATAGTTAAATAGAATTAGAAAACTTGATACTGTGAAAAGATTGGCATTGCTACTATTCATGGACGTGTTCCTATACCACATGTTCGTTGAGATGATTAACCACATGGATCTTAATGAGGTTTGCAACAGCGTTTTCAACCTTCCCTTAGCCGAAGAATAATGATAGTGATTTTGGTCAGAAGAGAGAATACTCTCCATTAATCTAAAATTTAGATAAGGAGTTGAGTTAGTTTTTAGTTTTCTCATTTGTCCATACTCCATATATGAACTGATTAAACCTTAACCTAAGGGATGGCACACGCACATGGGACCTAGTTTGTATAGTTAATGTCGACGAAGTTGACAGAGTGTGCAACACATGCTAACTTGTGTTCCGCATCTTTGAGGTAAGGCCATCACAAAATCTTCTTTGTTGAAACTATGGAGACTCTGAGACATAGTTGTTGGCGTGTGGCTCGTGTTGTGTATGATTTGAGCATCTTTACATGTTCCATTGAATGCAAGTGCTATTGCCTAATATGAGTATATGACATGTTAGGTAAAAGTGAATACTTGGTCCATCTGGTGCATAGGTATGCATTAGTCCTCTGCGATTATGTAAGCTTGTTTTTACTTTCTAGTGTTGTTTGTGTTTTTTATAACTTTTGCGCCAATTTTAAATTCTTATGGCTTATCTAAAAAAAATTCAGTTTCTTTAAATTTTACAAGCACCCTACCCCCATTAAATTGCATTTGTTTTTAATAATAAAATTGATTATACTTATTCTATACCTTATAAAGATGCCCCTATATCTTGAGTGAGTATTTACAAACATATACCATTGGAATGTTTATGCAATAGGATGTGTCATTCTTCATAGTCTTTCAACATAACTTTTACTAATCACTGACTCGCTGTATGATTTGTATGTTAGAAGCTGCGATACTAAAATAGTATTCTTATTTCTCAGATTGTGGGACCACAAAGTGGGGCTATTGCTCCCTCAGAAATTTCATTGGTTATCGACTCCTTAAAGAAGAAAGTCGATGCTAATCGTTGTGCATATATCATGGTTAGTCTAAACTCTAAGAACAACGGGATGCCATAATATTTCATTCTGATTTTTGGAAAAGAGTCTTCAGTATGATGGTTTGATATATTTTTGATTTTACAGAAAAGAATGGAAGAGAACAGGGTTAAGTTGGCTGAAGTCACCAACAACCATCACAAGTTGTCGTTAGAAAGAAGAAAACTAAGGGCTACTGGAGCAAATCAAACTGTTGTTTTGTTAACAAAAAGGCAGAAGGATGCAATTGACATGCAAAACGGGGTCAACGCAAGCAACGATGACAGTGACAACAATAGCTCTCAGGAAGATGGGCATGCTTCGGCAGTTCTTTTAGGATCTAGCATTGCAGTAAAAAATGCGGTCAGGCCTATCAAGCTTCCAGAAGTGAAGAAATTACCTCCGTACACCACATGGATTTTCTTGGATAGGTGATCTCCGTTTATCTAAATGCTGTCAAACATATGTTTGGCTATCACTATTTTATTGTTGAATAAATTACTTTTTGAGTCCCTATGTTTTAGTGGTTTTAACCACTTGAGTCCAAAATCAAAAAGTTTAACGCCCTGAGTCCCTAACCACTCATTTCATAACGTTTTGAGTTCAACTTTTTAACACTTATACTTTTAATTTTGGACTCAAGTGGTTAAAACCACTAAAATACAAGGACTCAAAATGTTATAACATGAGCGGTTGGGGACCCAGGGCATTAAACTTTTTGATTTTGGACTCAAGTGGTTAAAACAACTAAAACACAAGGACTCAAAAAGCAATTTACTCTTTATTGTTTGATAGTACTGCTGCTTATAATGGGTTACATTTTTTGTAAGTTTTAAGTTATAGTACATCGCTTATGCAACTATAAGTTATGCAGAAATCAAAGAATGACAGAAGACCAGTCTGTAGTAGGTCGCATGAGAATTTACTATGATCAGAATGGCGGTGAAGCACTAATTGCAAGTGACAGTGAAGAGGAAGCAATTGATGAAGCAGAGGAAAAGAAAGAGTTTGTTCACCCTGAAGATTATATTATTCGGTTGGTGTTCTTTATTTTATATGTTTATATGGTCTCTGTGTTTAGGTTTCCTGTTGTTATATGCATAAAATTTTTATTTTTGCCGACCTGAAGTTCTTTGATATTATACTTTCTAGATGTGTGCTACATATTAGCATCAATTTCTAGTCGTGTATAGAATAATATTACTGCATTCTCATCATACCTTTAATTGTTCCAGAAAGACCATCCAACAGCTTGGGTCATCTATTGTTGTCTTGGATTTACTGGCGCAACAGTTGTCCAGAAAACCTTCTGAAGTCAAGGTAAGCACTTAGATACTTGACATTATTGTTTTGTTTTATTATCTTCTCCATTTTTTGGATTGCTGGTGCAGTTTTTTTACTTTTAATGTGTTTGCTTTTCACATGTTATGGAACATCTCATACAGGCAAGATATGAAGTCCTTGTTAATAAAGAAAATGCTCTTGAAGTCTCTAAACCAGGAAACCGCTGATTGCAACCAAGGTTACTCATCTTATATGCTACAAATTTGAAGGTGTGTTGTATTAACTTTAATTCACTTATGCATTTTCTCTAGGTGGCTTTATTACCGAACAAGAACTTAAGAGCCTACCATGTTTACAGGTATGCGTGTGTTCTATTACTCCATCTAGAGGTGTAACTTCCAGTTAGCGGGTTTTAATTGATTAAAAAACTACATCAGTACAAAAAATAGAGAATGCATGCTTAAAGAATATACTTTGGGCATCTTTTGACCCTATTGACCCATTCACCATATTTTTAGCAAAATTTTAGTTCATCAATTGACCTGTCT
>JARYGA010042500.1:0-41866 GCA_030545235.1 Helianthus tuberosus
AGCACATGTGCATTATCCTAGGAAAATTTATTTTGTAAATAAAAACTTAAAAACCTTGGAAACAAAAGAAATGGTTTCTTATTATCCTAAATATTATTAATATTTTTTACCATGTCATTGAAAATTTCCTGGGAATAGTTAAAATTTTCTTCATTCATTATAGCATAGCCCAGATATTGAATTTTCAATAGTATCTCATTGAAAGCAGTAGTTTTATTTGACACACACATGAGGGTATGGAATAAAAACCTCATGGCAGGTGGAAAACTGCCATTTTGTAAAGTATATTTTTTCATTTCTTCTTCATACCCTCTCTTAAGGAAATCAGTTTGATACTCTGTTTTTGAAAAAGAGCTTTTACCTGTAAGATCATTGATTTCGAAAACCTCTGAAATTGTTTGAGGTGAGATGATAACTAGAATACCCCATATGGTTGAATTTATAGCTAAGGGCTTTTTGTCCTTAACATCAAGTTTTGCATTTTTCCAGAATTCTCTTTGGGTATCCATGTAGATGGGAGCATTACAAGTCAACAAAGTTTTGTACTTTGAAGACGAAAGAAAATCAATGACGGAGTTGAAGGTTGTGCTGTGACTTGGTTTTTCAAGTATGCACAGGTAGTTATGAGGAGTTTTGAATGGGAGAGCCATGGAGATTGAAGTGTGATTGCGAGAGGAGGAAGACGATGAATGATTTGAGAGAAATTGATGGTAACTGCTTTTTAGAAAAGAATTTTAAATTCGATTCGACAGTGAAAACCCTGTTTGGGGTTTTGATCAGGGTTTTATAAAGTGAAAAAGTTAATGCTGGCGTGGCAGCGGTTACAAGGATCTAACGGATAAGTACTGTCCACGTGCCAACCTCTGATGACAAAATGGAAGACAGTTGTTTAGGAAACCGCTGATGGATCAATTATCAGTGGTTTACAGTGGTGAAAATGAAACAGTGGTTGACTTTTAGCTATCAGTGGATAGCCATCAGTGGGTTAAAACACTGATTTTGGACAGCAGTGATTAACAAGGTTAATGAAGAAATAGAGGTTGACTTTCAGCAGTGGACAATAACAACAGAACAGATGTTTAAACCAAAACAGTGGTTATGGCATACTTTTAAGGATTAATGAAAATTTTCATTTTTAGCTATTTTTAAGGATGAGATTTTGATTTTCTGAAAACATTTTAATTCTTTTATTCATAGAAAAACGGGATGTTGCCTGTTATTCCATGTTTAGCATGCCAATCCTAGAGATCAAGCTTTCAAAGGTGGATGTGTCTAATGCTTTTGTTAGCACATCTGCCAGCTGATTTGGAACATGGTGCAGAGAAATCAAACCTTTTTCATAGCAATCCCTCACAAAGTGATGTCTGATATCAATGTGCTTGGTGGTTGAATGTGAAACTGGATTTTTGATGATATTTTCTGTTGCCTGACTGTCCAACATGAGAGGTGTCTTTAAGGCAGTGATACCAAAATCTAGCAATTGATTTTGAAGCCATAACAGTTGGGCTGTACAGCTTGCAGCAGCTATATACTCTGCCTCAGCAGTGGATGTTGAAACAACTGCTTGCTTTTTGCTTTGCCAAGACACTAAGCAGCTGCCTAGGAATTGGCACCCTCCTGAAGTGGATTTCCTTGTTGTATTGCATCCAGCAAAGTCACTATCTGAGAAACCTGAAAGCTTGATATTTCCATCAGCTGGATACCAGATACCAAGTGAGGGAGCACCTTTTAAGTATCTGAATATCCTTTTTACAGCAATAAGATTTGACTTTCTAGGGGCTGATTGGGATCTTGCACAAACACATGTTGCAAACATGATGTCTAGCCTAGATGCAGTCAGGTACAATAAAGACCCAATCATGCTTCTATAAAGAGTTTGATCAACCAAATCATCCTTTTCATCAGACATAACTATTTTTGTGGTTGCTATGGGTGTACTACATGGTTTGCAATCATCCATCTCAAATTTCTTTAAAAGTTCTTTGGCATATTTGCCTTGATGGATGAAAGTACCATTTTGCAGTTGCCTTTCTTGGAGACCAAGAAAGCACTGGAGTTTACCCATTGCAATCATCTCAAACTCAGCTGTCATGAGTTGTCTGAACTCTTCACACATTTTAGAACATGTGCTTCCAAAAATGATGTCATCCACATAAATCTGAACAATCATCAAGTCTTTCCCTCTCCATTTTAAAAACAATGTTTTGTCTATTTTACCTCTTGTGAAACCAATAGAGAGAAGAAAGGTGGAAAGAGTTTCATACCAGGCTCTAGGTGCTTGTTTCAGTCCATACAAAGCTTTATTTAGCTTGTAGACATGATTTGGATTAAATGGATCCTCAAAGCCTGGAGATTGACAAACATATACCTCTTCTTGAATTTTACCATAGAGGAATGCACATTTGATATCCATTTGATACACCTTTATGTTGTGGTTGACAGCAAAGGCCAGGAACAGTCTGATAGCTTCCAATCTTGCTACATGGGCAAAAGTTTCATCATAGTCAATACCCTCTTCCTGTCTGAACCCTTGAACCACTAGCCTTGCTTTATTCTTGGCAACAATGCCCCTTTCATCATTTTTATTTTTAAAGACCCACTTTGTGCCAATAGGACTCACACCCTCTGGCAGTGGTACAAGCTCCCATACTTGTTGTCTTTTAAACTGTTGGAGATCCTCTTGTATGGCCTCTACCCAGCTTTTATCTTTCAGTGCCTCTTGGTACTTGACTGGCTGATGGAGTGATAGGAAACCAGTAAAAAGACAGATGTTTTGGGATTGGCTTCTTGTTAGCATCCCTTCACTGATGTTGCCAATGATTTGGTCAGGTGGATGAGACTTTAAGAAGATTAAATCTCCTTTGTATGGAACAATGGCATTTAAAGGTGAAGGTTGTTGATGTGAATCATCTGAGCTAACCACTGTTGGTGACTTTGATTATCCAACAGGGTCTTGAAATGGAGGTGGAAGAATAGGAGGAAGTGGTGTGGAAACATGTTGACTTTTATCCATTGTTTGAGGATTTTTATCAACAGTGCTTGAGGATGTGGAATACGGGGTTAAGGGCTACTTTGGTCAACAACTGTTGAGGTAGCAGTGTTGAACTTTGACAGCTGTTTTGAACATCTGCTGCTCTACCAATTGATGCAGACTTTTGTTGTGGAATGATGACTTCATTTCCATAGTCTGATGGAGGATTTTGAGATGGACCTGCACTGTTAGTCTTGACAGAAACATTTTCAAAAGTTACTTTATCAAGATCAAATAACTCTGCAGGATTTGCAGGAATTTTCATTGAAGAGAGTTCATTGAACTTCACATTCAAAGTTTCTTCCACTGTCTTAGTACTAGTGTTGAACACTTTGTAGACCTTAGCAGTGGTTGAGTATCCCAAATGATAACCACAATCAATTTTGGCTGCAAACTTTAAGATGGAATCTTTTATGTTTAAAATGAAGCATGGGCAGCCAAAAACTTTGAAATATGAGATCAGTGGTTTGATTTTATACAGAATTTCATAGGCATTCTTTTGATGCATGGGGTTTATTAAAACTCTGTTCTGGACATAGCAGGTAGTGTTTACAGCCTCTGCCCAGAAAGTTAATGGCAAACCTGAATCAGCAAGCATGGTCTTGGCAGCCTCAATCAGAGTTCTGTTCTTTCTTTCAACAACCCCATTTTGTTCTGGTGTTCTTGGAATGTTGTATTGCCTTACAATTCCATTTGACACACAAAACTCATCCAACTCCCTATTTTTGAATTCTGTGCCATTGTCAATCCTGAAGATTTTTACTGGCAAGTCAAACTGTTTTTCAACCTGTGTGACAAAGTCTTGCAGAATGCCTGCAGTCTCATCTTTGGAATGTAAGAAATAAGTCCATGTAAACCTAGAAAAGTCATCTATAATTACCAAGCAATATCTTTTCTTCTTAAGACTCATGACTTTTACTGGGCCAAACAAATCCATGTGAAGCATTTGCAAGCACTTGGTTGTTTTGGACTCTTCAATGGACATAAATGAGCTTTTATGTTATTTTCCTTTTAAGCAGGAAACACAATGCTCAGGACAGGTGAACAGTTTTTGAGGAAGACCTCTTACTAACCCCTGTTTTGACAAAGCAGTGATTGTCTTGAGATTTGTGTGCCCCAATCTCCTGTACCAAAGTTCTGTCTCTTTGTTAGAGGCAGCTGAGAACAGACATGCATCAGTTCTTGGGTTCTCTTTTGACAAATCAACTACATAAACATTGCCACTTCTTTGAGCAACAAGTTTAGTTATTCCATTTTTTATTATTTCTTCAATCTTTTCAACCATTTCTGGTCCAACAATCCCACAACACTCCTTAGTAAAAAATGAACCATAACCTTTGTCACTTATTTGAGAGACACTAAGGAGGTTGAATTTTAGTTTGTCTATCAGATTGACATTTTCAAACTTAACATTTCCAGACTGTACTGTACCAGAACTCATCACCTTCCCTTTACTATTATTACCAAAAGATATATCACCCTCTCCATGAGTTTTAATTTTTTTTAGTAGGGCTCTACATCCAGTCATGTGCCTGGAGCCTCCACTATCTACATACCAAAGACTATCTAAGCATGCAGAAGCTCCCTGCATATCAAGTAAATAATTAGTTCAGGAGGGTCTCCAAAGCAAATAAGGCTTTGGATGGGGTATCAACAGTGTCTATGTTAAGGTCAGAAAGATGGACAGTGGTTAGATCAGGGGATTGAGCAATTTTTGAAGCTTGTTTCTCTAACCACTATTGGGAGCCATTTCCAATCAATTCTTGATATCCATAGGGATTCCTGTTCACTCTTGGTTTAGAAGGTCTTTTGTAGGCTTCATAAACATGTGGGACCCTAGGATATGGTGGTTGACCTTTACCTCTTTGGTATTGGTTAGAAAGGGGTGCATCGGTCACCTGAACTTCTCTTTTAACAGAGGTTTGGTTAAGCTGTTTTGTAACAGCTGTTTGAACTAGCACAAACAGTGGTTGTTGCTTGACTTGTGGTTTTGATGAATTCATGGATGTTTTTGAAGTGTACTCATTCTTTTTTACATCAAAGGATTTGAGATACACACATTCCTGAGTGAGGTGATTTGTTTTACCACAGATGGTGCAACTCTGAGAAGGCACAATGATGCTTGTTTTGTTAATATCATATGCTTTTAAATGAAAGCAATCTTTGGTCAAATGATTTTTCTTCTCACAGAAATCACAAAACAAGTTTTTAACCTTTTCTTTTCTTCTTTTCAGACTCCTTTGCAATAGAGTTTTGAACCACTATTGGGATGTCCTTAAGAGGAATGACCTTGGCCTTAGGAGCTTTGACACCATCCACAGTTGTGAAGTTAATGGGTTTGAAAGTTTTAAAGAATGTCACAATCATCAGACCATGTGGGTTTGAATTGGTATTTCTCAATCTCCTCAAAAGTTGAGGACCCCACAGATCTTTCCAAAGTGATTTTGTTACCAAGTTTATCAGTTATTTTAACTTCTTGGCCATTCTTGTTTGTGGGTATGATTTCAACAGAACCAGTTTGATTTGCAGCAGTGTTTTCAATTTGGTCATTTTTTCTAAACCCTATGCCAAATTTTACATTGCTTTCAAGCTGTTTTTCAAGCATAATCTCATAACCTTTGTAGGATTCCGCCCATTTTTGCAGACTTGATATTTTTCTATCATGGTCTGGAGTTGGTCCTCGGTTATGCTATGCTCTTGTTTGATGCTGCAAATTTCATTTTCTTTTTCAGACAATTTGATTTTTAATTCTTTTAAAGACTTTTCAAATTGTACTTCACCAGTTAATAATCTATCTCTAAGGTTTTCATTCACCTCCTTAATGTTTGCAAATGCTATGATGCATTTGTCTGAACAAAGTTTTTTAAGAACCTGGGGTGATACCTTAGTTGCAGCCATCATGGCACAATCACAGGTATGATTATTTTCTTTTTGAACTTTCTCTCCTTTTTCACCTTGTTTCTTTTCTTCTTCTTCTTCTTCTTCTTCTTCTTCAGACCAGGGGTCAAACAGTGGTTCCAACAGGGGTTCTGAATTTTCTCCCAGCAATATTTCACCAGCAACAGCAGTAACCACTGCTTCAGCAATTGTATCCACTGTTTCATCACTTGACTGTCCTTATTCAGTTTCCAGCCCTTCTGGTATAGACTCCAATGCTACAAAACAAATATCATCACTAGAAACATTATTTTGAGCATAGAGTGCAAAATTTTCATCTCCTAACTCTTCAGGTAAGCTACTCCAGTAAACAAGGACTTGGATGAAAAAGCTTTGCTAATCTGGTTGAACCACTGCTGGTGCAGCTTGTTGAGGTGCAACTTGTTGCACCTGAACCTGAAGAGCAGGGGCCTGGACATACTATATCTGAGGAACAGTGGTTTGAACATAGTGCACAGGAACAGGGGTTGAAGGGTGTGCATAGTGAGCAGTGTTTACATGAGCAACATGGGCATATTGGGCATAATGCACAGTGTTTTGGTTATTTTGTGGTCTAGGGTTTGAGCCAGGATGTGTAATAATTGGTCCATTGGTTTGACTCCTACACTCTCTAGCAAAATGACCTAACCTATTTGTGACAACCCTCACTAAACCAGGTATCCGTACAACTTAATTAATAATTAATTACTGCTTAATTACTGTGCTTGCTTGAACTTGTGAATAAACTGCTACTTGATTACTGACACATGTACTTATTTGCATCATACTTTACTTGCTATCACTACATTATTTACATGCTGAACCTTAGTGACAAACATGATGCACAAAAAGCACAGTAGCACTATAAACGGATAACCTATAGAACATGCTGATAAAGCCAGCATCAGGCAGACACTGCCTCTAAGGCCTGTATGAGCCAGAAATATTTTGCTACACTAGTGGTGAGTGTAGGGATACAAGGGTTGTAGAACTGCGTCTCTAGGAATAAGTTACAATGACTGGATGTGCCTAAAACGTACTCTAAGTACAAAAATTCAGCACTTTACATAATAATTCAGCTTTTAGCTACCTAATAAAGTGCCAAAACATGAGAAAAATATTACTAGACACTTTCCAAAGTGTCAGAAATGAGTTGTGTCACTAAAAAGGGTATTAACGACACTTTAAAGCTTTGTTAAGCACTTTAACGGATTACTATCCAACCGAACAACCGGATTATACCCGGAACATGAAAATATTGTCAATTTCATTATTTATCTTTTTCTGAGCCAGTTAGGGTCCCTGAATACCCTAACACCCATTGTAACGCGTGACACACAACTAACCGGGTTAAGCACTTAACTAATTTACTTAACCTAACTAGTATACTTAACTAATGGTTAGAAATGGACTAGAACCCGCCCCCCCCCCCCCCATTAACCAACCGTCCCCAAGAGGGGGGACACCCTTGTACCATTATTTGATTATTATAATCATGTGTATAATATCTAGTTGACATATAATCCATTGGTTAATCACATTAGGTTTTGTCTATAAGATCTAACATAAGCACATATGATCATTCACTTAACACACACCATAACAAAACTCTCTCCCTCTCTCTATAGAAGCTACGGCCGAACACCCCCTTGAACACACAACCATTGTCGAGCTTTGATCTTGCCATTTCAAGTTCATACAAGTGTTAAGGATCACGGATAAGGAGTCTTGGTGCAAACGGAAGGCGAAGGACCTCACTCTCTTGCTTTTATCCACCCTATTTGCGCTTAGATTCTTCCCTAGCCTCGAGCTAGTGGTATGTTACTTAAATCACCTACTCGAACTATTTTGAAGTGGTTAATACGATGTGTAACGGTTAAAACTCGAAATCTTACAAGATAACGCTTTAAAGTCTACTAAAAGCACTTAAAAAGATGGTTAAAAGCTTATAAGTTGTGTAAATGTTGTAGTAATCAAATTGTGTGGTTATTTGGACCCGATCTATATTGTGGTAGCTCGGATCGTCATTTAACCCGGGTTGGTCACGATCTCGGATCATGACATAAGGTTGTTTTGGAAGTAACAAGGGTTAAAGGGCGAAACTCTACCACACACATATCATGAACTTGTGTAAAAGCGATTTTGTTTGTACAATAGTGTTTAAAACTAGTAGATCTACGTATCTAAAAGCGGTATTTTCAAAGGACCACGTGTCAAGAGAAAACATATTTTTAAAGACGGATCTTACACTAACACGAATGGTTTTTAGAACACACAAGTGTGTAAACACTTGTGTAACACAAAGTTTCGACAAAATAACTATTTTTGAAAAAGATGACGAGAAGTTGTAAAGACGGAACTTCCATAAAAACGAGGTTTTTACAAAATCGGATAGTTTTATATAAAGATCCACTAAAAGTAATGGGATTTACTTCATAGTTTGAATAAATCACAAGTTCATGAAATTTATGCGATTTATATATATTTTGACTAGTTTGTGGTTTGAACATTGTTTTGATTGAATAATAAAAATGGTTGGTTTGAGTTATAAAAGAAAATGATACGCTTGAAAGCGTGGCCACCTCCAGTTACAGAGGAAACTCTGGCGAAATTTTTCTAAAAACCTAACACTTAGAATTATTTTCACTATAAGTGTTAGAGATACTTGTCGACTTGTTTTCAAAATATAGATTTCGCCACGACTTATTTACAAAATACCGGAGGTGGGATTTCACAAAATAAAACGTGATACATAAATATATTTAGTATATATTATTCACAACATCACTTGTATAAGTGTTTATGATTATTTTGTGAACTACGTAAATATTATTTTTAGAGTAAAAATAATATTACTAAGTATTATTTTGGGAAAATCACATGTATTAAAATATAATATTTTTGAGAAGAATATTCATATTTTGAAGTTGGAAATGAAATATATATTAAGTGAGACTTAATAGTGTAATCCGAATTATACGAACGCACATGTATTAAATCCCCCATCCTTGGGAAGGAAAATGACTACCAAGTATATACAGAATGTAAACACGAAATAGTTGCCTAACTATTTCCCAAAAACTTAAACCATAAAGCTAAGGCACGGCCGTCCGTCTAATAGAGTTAGTACGTGTAGGTCGTCATACAGCTGATTGATTTGGAGGCATACTTGGTAGAGACGCACCACTGTGAGTTCATGTCCCCCTTTTCTCTTAACTGTTTTCAGTTTTCTAAACTGCGGGGGTGAAATACATGTTACTATGATTACGAGTACTTTTTACATGGTATGGTTAGCGTAAGGAGGGTTACTACTTAGATCATGTGAGTGGGTAGGCGTGAACTGGAGGCCATTAATCCTTATTATAGGACCGAGGGACGTAAGCGGTAGATCTATCTAGGTGTAGCGAGCCCAACCCCAGGTCCAACAGTACGGACCTCGGGGTGACTTTGTGCCCCGACGCAAAATCGCAAGGTTTGAGTCTTCCTACTTGCACTTCACACATATCAATGGCCTTGCAAACCGTTGGTGATCTCTTTTTCCTTATTTGCTACATACCAGGGAATTTTTATACTTACAAGTGTTTTACATACTCACTTACACATGAACTCGCTCAACATTATTGTTGATTTTTCAACTTACATGTATTTCTGGAAATTAAAGATCTGGCGCGGTATGTTAGGTTTTCCCGCTGCATAAGGGTTCCAAGGTCATCCCAGTTTAGGAAATGTGACTCTTTCCTGGACAAGTCACAAATCTTAAACTGCGTTTATTTCGTGTCGATGTTTCTGTCTTTCAAACAATATTTTATGTTATGATGTTGTAAGTCTCTAAGACAATGTTATGTTACTTTGGTTTTAAAACTTAAATCTACGGATGATCTTGCATGGTTTTATTTCATATAGCTTTGTTATGGTTAAGCTATGGTATTAAGAAGTCACACCAAAATAACCACGCTTCCGCAAAGGCAGGGTGTGACAGCTTGGTATCAGAGCTCTGATCATAGCGAACTAGGATTCCCTCTCGAGTCTAGACTATGATCACTAGGGCTCTCACGAAAACATTTTTACTGCATACCACTTAAGTCCAGATCCAAAACTTTTTATAAACAAATGTTGAGCACATTTTATTTATTGTTTTTAGGCTCAGTCTTGAAGGCTGAGGCTCGGTCTTGGAGGCCGAGGCTCGATCTGAGAGATCGAGGTAGTTGGCTAGTGGGACTAGGAGAATTGGCTAGTGGGACTAGGAGAATTGGCTAGTGGGACTAGGAGAATTGGCTAGCGGGACTAGGAGAATTGGCTAGTGGGACTAGGAAGAGCAGTCTGGGAGGCTGGGAGGCTAGTGGGACTAGGAGAATTATTTGATTGCTTACCTGGTGACTTATGTGATTACTTGATTGTATGACTGATTATTTGTGCACATTTGTGTTTATGTTATAGACACATGGACTCGACCGGCACTGGTGACTCAGACACCACAGGCCCTAGACCTATAGTATCAGATGACCTAGAATCTTCAGAGCGCGAGGTTCACACATACGACGTTACTAGCACAGACGAGGATGACTTTCAGCCCTTTGCTTTACCTGATGGTGCTGATGAGCTCGCTGATGGCCCTTTGGCCGGGGACCTACTGTTAGTGGAGATCCCTGCTCCCATACCACTTGCTTCATATCCTGCTTACAATTTACTCCTCGACGCCGACGCTGACGACGACGTCGATCTGTTTGATGACGAGCCCTTAGAGGATGAGGTTCAGGGTGAGGCCCTTCTTCCTGCTGGAGATCTTTTGTTGATCGCAGATGCTCCCGCTGAGGAGTCACCTGCTCACTCTCCGGTCCCAGACTCTTTCGAGTCTGTGGCCTCCGCACCTTCACACACTCAGAGTGCGCAGCACTTTTCTCATGGATCAGATCCCGATCAGGCATCCTCTGTTGCCCCTATTCCTAGTTTTGCTTTCGACCACGATGATGTGGAGGATTCCGATCCTGTTTTTCCCCCAGGATTCGACCCAGATCAGGATATAGAGTTTATACCCATGGATCAGCCTATGGAGGATCCAGACGACCCAGTAGACCCAGTTGATCCCATCGACCCTGAGTTTGATTTTGAGATGGCCTTCGATGGTCCCGAGCATCCACTGGACCCTGCTCCTGACCCAGTGCTTGAGCATGACCCAGTTCATGCTGACGCACCTATTATTGAGCCTATCATTGCTGACCCACCTATTGATGATCATCCTATAGATGCTCCGTTGTTGGAGGGCGATCATGTCATTGCTGCTGATCATGTTGATTCCCCACTTATTGCTGATGCACCAGTTGACCCTCTTATTGCACCTCACCGTGATCCTATGCCAGTTCAGTTTGATCGTACACTTTTTGAGGCACAGATTGACCCACGAGATGAGCACGCCCAGTATGGGTGGATTCCTGTTGATGATGAGGTTCCACCTATTCCCCCTCAGATCACTGATACCCATCACGTTGATACCTCCTTTTCATTTCCTCGGTTTACACCTCCAGCGCGACCTGGAGAGGTTTCTTCGGCTCACCCTTTTAGACATGTACCGGTATCTATCCCTGCTATACCACCGTCTGCTACTTTTCCCCCTGTTTCACCATTTCATGTGGCACCTTTCGATCCCACCAGTGAGTCGTTTCTCTGGTCATCACCACCTGCCATGACACCGACCGACCCTTACCATCGTTTCCATATGGGGTATACTATTGAGGACGTTTTGATGTCTTTTGTCGCCCAGCACGAGGCACACACGCAGCGCATCCAGGAGCTTGAGAGAGCCCGGCCGCCGCCGTGTCAGTGCCAGGGTCAGACCCACTCTCCTTTGCAGCCCTCTCGACCTGTACCACCAGACTATGCTGCACGCCTTTTTGCCCTGGAGCAGCAGGTTGCTTCGTTCTTGCGTACCCAGAGAGCCATGGAGGAGGACTGGCTCCATTTGCGTCGCTTGTTTTACACTCACTTTCCCCCTCCTCCACCGCCATCCGTATAGAGCTCTTCAGTACCGTATAGGTAGACGCTGGTGAGAAGACGGCGAATGCTTTTGACTGCACAGCATTTTTGGAGACTACATTTGATTCTGACTTTTGTTGACATGTATTTGATGTATTGACACTGATTTGATATGGTTTTTGGACTAGGGTGATGTAGCCCTTAGTCGGTTGATGTTGTATGACACTGTGATGTACTTGTACGCTTACTATGTGGTCTCATTATATGGCAATCGCAGTATTCTCATCATATTTGATGCTTGATTTGGTTATTTATATTCTATGACATGGGATGTTGTGTGATTGATGTTTGTAACATGGGATGTTGTGTGATTAATATGATTATAACATGAGATGTTATGTACTATTACTATCATAATAAAGCGTATGTATTATAACATGGGATCTTTACTATGGCCTGACCGATATAAACACATCTTTTAGAAGATGCCGCCGAGACGTGAGACACGCATGCCTACCAATGAGGCGGAACTCCAGCAAATTATCGCTGCTGCCATTGCACAATACGCCGCCTCTCAAGGAGGGACTAGTGGAAGCAACTCTGGCAACACTGGCAACAACAATAATCCACCTCATGGTAATACTAAGACATTTAGACATACCATGACATAATTGGATATCTTTAGCATTGATGCTAATGCCCATCGTATGTTATAACGTATGTGCAGGGTGCACCTACAAGCAGTTTCTAGACTGCAAACCGGTCAACTTTGATGGCATGGGAGGTGCTGTCGCCTTTGTTCGTTGGGCCGAGAAAATCGAATCTGTTCTTCGCATGAGCAAATGCGCACCAGACCAGCAAGTCACCTATATCTCAGGGCTATTCTTGGATGGAGCCCTCTCTTGGTGGAATCTGCAAGTACAGACACTTGGTGAAGCTGCTGCCTACGCGCTAACCTGGACCGAACTGAAGGAACTTATGCGCAGGAAGTACTGCTCTCGCGCGGAAATCCAAAGATTGGAAACCGAGTTCTGGCATTTGAAAATGGACGGTCCAAAGATCGCAGAATACGTTCAAAGGTTCCATGACTTATCGCATGTGGTACCCTACATGGTCACCCCGGAGTTCAAGCGGATTGAACGTTTCATTTGGGGATTAGCTCCTCAAATCATAAGCATGGTGACCTCATCCAAGCCTGCGACAATTACTGAGGCAATCGATTTGAGCGTAGCTCTCACTGAGGAGGCTATTCTCCTGAACAAGTTTGATGAGATCAAGACGAAGAAGGTAGAGACTCACGTCGAGTCATCAGGAGGTAACAAACGGAAGTTCTCGAACTTCAAGCAGGGCGCCAGTGTGGTTGTTAAGAAAGGAGAGCCAAGCACGCCAGCTCAGGTTACAGCTGGTAGTGGAAAGAAAGGGAAGGGATATATGGGCACCCAGCCCAAGTGCAACACCTGCCAACGTCACCATTCTGGTCGATGCGGGCCAAAAGTATGTGAAGCTTGTGGAAAGACTGGTCACTTGAAGGATTCTTGTTGGGCTAGTGCTGGCCGGGGAGGCCAGGGAGGATTTGGGAATAGAAATAATAATCGTGGTGGTAATGGAAATCGCCCACAAGGAAACAATGGAGGTAACGGGAATCGAGGCAACAATGCGAATCTAGCTGGTAATGGGAACCAAAACAACAACCAAGCTGGAAATGGAGGTGGAAACGGGCAAAGACTTGGATGCTTTAACTGTGGAGATATCGGGCACTTTAAGAGGAACTGCCCAGAGTTAAACCAGGCCCGTGGAAGAGTGTTCCAAATCGAAGCAAGGGAGGCGCGCCAGGATCCCAATGTCGTTACTGGTACGTTCCCTGTAAACCAACGCTATGCATCCGTTTTATTTGATACTGGTGCCGATTATAGCTTCGTATCATTAGAGTTTAAGAATATGCTTGGTTTAGACGCTAATAAGTTAGATATTCCCTACTCAATCGAATTGGCTAATGGGAAGTTAGTAGAAGCCAACGAAGTTATCAGAGGTTGTGTGATCGAATTGGGAAAGCGTGAGTTTGCTTTGGATCTACTACCAGTCCAGCTGGGGAGCTTTGACGTAGTAGTAGGAATGGATTGGTTATCAGGCAACAAGGCTGAGATAGTTTGTCACGAAAAAGTCGTTCGTATCCTAACCGAAGGTGGCGAAACAATTGTAGTTCACGGGGAAAAGCGTGATACGCCGTTGAGAATTATCAGCTGCCTGAAAGCGCGAAAGTGTTTGCAGAAGGGATGTGTTGCCTTCCTGGCACACATTGTGGATAAGAAGGCTGCTGAGCCGAGAATCGAAGACATCCCTGTCGTGAGGGAGTATCCAGAAGTCTTCCCAGAGGACTTACCTGGACTGCCACCTCAGAGGCAAGTAGAGTTTCACATTGACTTAGTTCCAGGCGCCGCGCCTGTGGCTAAGGCACCTTATAGACTTGCTCCGTCTGAGATGCAGGAACTGTCGACACAACTTCAAGAGTTGTTAGACAAGGGTTTTATCCGACCAAGCTTCTCGCCTTGGGGAGCTCCGGTCCTGTTTGTCAAGAAGAAGGACGGTAGTTTTCGTATGTGCATCGACTACCGGGAGCTGAACAAGCTGACGATCAAGAATAGATATCCTCTGCCAAGGATTGATGATCTATTCGATCAAATGCAAGGCTCAAGCTTTTATTCAAAGATCGATCTTCGATCTGGATACCATCAGTTAAGGATACAAGAGGAGAGTATCCCAAAGACAGCCTTCAGAACTCGTTATGGACACTACGAGTTCCTTGTTATGCCGTTTAGTTTGACAAACGCACCTGCAGTCTTTATGGATTTGATGAATAGAGATTGCAAGCCGCACTTGGACAAGTTCGTGATTGTGTTTATCGACGACATCTTGATTTATTCAAGGACAAAGGCTGAGCACGAACATCATTTAAGAACTATTTTGGAGTTGCTGAAGAAGGAACAGTTGTATGCCAAATTCTCTAAGTGCGAGTTTTGGCTACGTGAAGTCCAATTTCTTGGACATGTGGTAAATGGAGATGGAATCCACGTGGATCCAACAAAGATCGAAGCGATCAAGAATTGGGAAACGCCAAAGACGCCAACCGAGATTCGACAATTCTTGGGATTGGCTGGCTACTATCGAAGGTTCATTGAGGATTTTTCAAAAATCGCTCAACCTTTGACGCTCCTTACGCAGAAAGATAAGAAGTTTGATTGGGGAATCAAACAGGAAGAAGCGTTCCAGATATTGAAGAATAAGCTCTGCAATGCGCCAATCTTAGCACTACCGGAAGGTACAGATGATTTCGTGGTATACTGTGACGCCTCACGTCAAGGATTGGGTTGTGTGTTGATGCAACGCCAAAAGGTTATTGCTTACGCATCGCGTCAATTGAAAGTGCACGAAAGGAACTATACCACACATGATTTGGAACTTGGCGCAGTGGTATTTGCATTAAAGATCTGGAGACACTACCTTTATGGTACAAAGTGTACAATTTTTACAGATCACAAGAGCCTACAACACATATTCAACCAGAAGGAGCTGAATATGAGGCAAAGACGATGGGTTGAGTTGCCGAACGATTACGACTGTGAGATAAAGTATCATCCAGGGAAGGCGAATGTGGTCGCCGATGCCCTAAGTCGAAAGGAGAGGATCAAGCCCATAAGGGTTAGGGCTTTAGAAATGATTATCCGAACCGATCTTTCCTTGCGCATTCGTGCCGCGCAGGAAGAAGCTCTCAAGGAAGGAAACCTTGAAGAAGAATATCTCCGTGGGATGGAGAAACTACTGGTACCAAACGAGGAAGGAACGTTATGTTTTGAGAAAAGGATTTGGGTTCCTTTGTTTGGAGGTTTAAGGAAGGTTATTTTCGATGAAGCTCACAAGTCGCGGTACTCTATCCATCCAGGAGCGGATAAGATGTACCAAGATCTCAAGGATTACTATTGGTGGCCTAGGATGAAAGGCGATGTTGCTGTTTATGTGAGCAAATGTTTAACATGCGCTAAGGTTAAAGCGGAATACCAGAAGCCTTCAGGACTTCTGCAACAACCTGAGATTCCCAAGTGGAAATGGGAACAAATCTCCATGGATTTTATTACAAAGTTGCCAAGAACGCCAAGAGGCCATGACACTATTTGGGTAATAGTGGATCGATTAACAAAGTCAGCACACTTCTTACCTATCAGAGAGAAGGATAATATGAGCAAGTTGGCCGAAATTTACATGAGAGAGATCGTTACGCACCATGGAGTACCTCTCTCAATCATCTCTGATAGAGACGGAAGGTTTGTGTCAAGGATATGGCAATCCTTCCAAGAAGCTTTTGGCTCACAATTGAATATGAGCACCGCATTTCACCCGCAGACCGACGGGCAAAGCGAGCGAACGATACAGACTTTGGAAGACATGCTGAGAGCGTGTGTTATGGATTTGGGCGGTAGCTGGGATAAGCATTTGCCTTTGGTCGAATTTTCATACAACAACAGCTACCACACCAGTATTGGTGTCGCGCCATTTGAAGCCCTTTACGGACGCAAGTGCCGATCACCCCTATGCTGGGCTGACGCAGGTGATAGACAGCTTGCTGGTCCCGAAATCGTCCAAGAGACGACAGACAAGATTGCGCAAATTCTTAAACGCATCGAAGCAGCTCGCCACAGACAGAAGGCCTATGCGGATCCAAACCGGAAACACGTGGAATTTCAAGTGGGAGAAATGGTTTTATTGAAAGTCTCACCCTGGAAGGGTGTGGCACGCTTCGGAAAGCGTGGGAAGTTAAATCCGCGCTACATTGGTCCTTTCAGGATTTTGGAAAGAATAGGACTAGTAGCATACAAGTTGGATTTACCTGCTGAACTGAATGGTGTTCACGATACATTTCATGTATCCAACCTGAAGAAAAGTCCAACTCAAGATGACATTGCCATTCCCATCGACGAGATTCATGTTGACGACACGCTCCATTTCGTTGAAGAACCGGTTGAGGTTACGGATTGGAAGGAAAACAAGACCCGCCGGAGCAGTGTCAAGCTCGTCAAAGTTCGTTGGAATGCCAGACACGGTCCTGAATACACCTGGGAGCGTGAGGACCGGATGAAAGAGAAGTGCCCCCACTTATTTCCTAAGAACCCTGCATCTACAAGCAGAACTTAAAATTTCGGGACAAAATTTTTCTAACGGGGGGAGAATGTGACAACCCTCACTAAACCAGGTATCCGTACAACTTAATTAATAATTAATTACTGCTTAATTACCGTGCTTGCTTGAACTTGTGAATAAACTGCTACTTGATTACTGACACATGTACTTATTTGCATCATACTTTACTTGCTGTCACTACATTATTTACATGCTGAACCTTAGTGACAAACATGATGCACAAAAAGCACAGTAGCACTATAAACGGATAACCTATAGAACATGCTGATAAAGCCAGCATCAGGCAGACACTGCCTCTAAGGCCTGTATGAGCCAGAAATATTTTGCTACACTAGTGGTGAGTGTAGGGATACAAGGGTTGTAGAACTGCGTCTCTAGGAATAAGTTACAATGACTGGATGTGCCTAAAACGTACTCTAAGTACAAAAATTCAGCACTTTACATAATAATTCAGCTTTTAGCTACCTAATAAAGTGCCAAAACATGAGAAAAATATTACTAGACACTTTCCAAAGTGTCAGAAATGAGTTGTGTCACTAAAAAGGGTATTAACGACACTTTAAAGCTTTGTTAAGCACTTTAACGGATTACTATCCAACCGAACAACCGGATTATACCCGGAACATGAAAATATTGTCAATTTCATTATTTATCTTTTTCTGAGCCAGTTAGGGTCCCTGAATACCCTAACACCCATTGTAACGCGTGACACACAACTAACCGGGTTAAGCACTTAACTAACTTACTTAACCTAACTAGTATACTTAACTAATGGTTAGAAATGGACTAGAACCCCCCCCCCCCCCCTTAACCAACCGTCCCCAAGAGGGGGGACACCCTTGTACCATTATTTGATTATTATAATCATGTGTATAATATCTAGTTGACATATAATCCATTGGTTAATCACATTAGGTTTTGTCTATAAGATCTAACATAAGCACATATGATCATTCACTTAACACACACCATAACAAAACTTTCTCCCTCTCTCTATAGAAGCTACGGCCGAACACCCCCTTGAACACACAACCATTGTCGAGCTTTGATCTTGCCATTTCAAGTTCATACAAGTGTTAAGGATCACGGATAAGGAGTCTTGGTGCAAACGGAAGGCGAAGGACCTCACTCTCTTGCTTTTATCCACCCTATTTGCGCTTAGATTCTTCCCTAGCCTCGAGCTAGTGGTATGTTACTTAAATCACCTACTCGAACTATTTTGAAGTGGTTAATACGATGTGTAATGGTTAAAACTCGAAATCTTACAAGATTACGCTTTAAAGTCTACTAAAAGCACTTAAAAAGATGGTTAAAAGCTTATAAGTTGTGTAAATGTTGTAGTAATCAAATTGTGTGGTTATTTGGACCCGATCTATATTGTGGTAGCTTGGATCGTCATTTAACCCGGGTTGGTCACGATCTCGGGTCATGACATAAGGTTGTTTTGGAAGTAACAAGGGTTAAAGGGCGAAACTCTACCACACACATATCATGAACTTGTGTAAAAGCGATTTTGTTTGTACAATAGTGTTTAAAACTAGTAGATCTACGTATCTAAAAGCGGTATTTTCAAAGGACCACGTGTCAAGAGAAAACATATTTTTAAAGACGGATCTTACACTAACACGAATGGTTTTTAGAACACACAAGTGTGTAAACACTTGTGTAACACAAAGTTTCGACAAAATAACTATTTTTGAAAAAGATGACGAGAAGTTGTAAAGACGGAACTTCCATAAAAACGAGGTTTTTACAAAATCGGATAGTTTTATATAAAGATCCACTAAAAGTAATGGGATTTACTTCATAGTTTGAATAAATCACAAGTTCATGAAATTTATGCGATTTATATATATTTTGACTAGTTTGTGGTTTGAACATTGTTTTGATTGAATAATAAAAATGGTTGGTTTGAGTTATAAAAGAAAATGATACGCTTGAAAGCGTGGCCACCTCCAGTTACAGAGGAAACTCTGGCGAAATTTTTCTAAAAACCTAACACTTAGAATTATTTTCACTATAAGTGTTAGAGATACTTGTCGACTTGTTTTCAAAATATAGATTTCGCCACGACTTATTTACAAAATACCGGAGGTGGGATTTCACAAAATAAAACGTGATACATAAATATATTTAGTATATATTATTCACAACATCACTTGTATAAGTGTTTATGATTATTTTGTGAACTACGTAAATATTATTTTTAGAGTAAAAATAATATTACTAAGTATTATTTTGGGAAAATCACATGTATTAAAATATAATATTTTTGAGAAGAATATTCATATTTTGAAGTTGGAAATGAAATATATATTAAGTGAGACTTAATAGTGTAATCCGAATTATACGAACGCACATGTATTAAATCTCCCATCCTTGGGAAGGAAAATGACTACCAAGTATATACAGAATGTAAACACGAAATAGTTGCCTAACTATTTCCCAAAAACTTAAACCATAAAGCTAAGGCACGGCCGTCCGTCTAATAGAGTTAGTACGTGTAGGTCGTCATACAGCTGATTGATTTGGAGGCATACTTGGTAGAGACGCACCACTGTGAGTTCATGTCCCCCTTTTCTCTTAACTGTTTTCAGTTTTCTAAACTGCGGGGGTGAAATACATGTTACTATGATTACGAGTACTTTTTACATGGTATGGTTAGCGTAAGGAGGGTTACTACTTAGATCATGTGAGTGGGTAGGCGTGAACTGGAGGCCATTAATCCTTATTATAGGACCGAGGGACGTAAGCCGTAGATCTATCTGGGTGTAGCGAGCCCAACCCCAGGTCCAACAGTACGGACCTCGGGGTGACTTTGTGCCCCGACGCAAAATCGCAAGGTTTGAGTCTTCCTACTTGCACTTCACACATATCAATGGCCTTGCAAACCGTTGGTGATCTCTTTTTCCTTATTTGCTACATACCAGGGAATTTTTATACTTACAAGTGTTTTACATGCTCACTTACACATGAACTCGCTCAACATTATTGTTGATTTTTCAACTTACATGTATTTCAGGAAATTAAAGATCTGGCGCGGTATGTTATGTTTTCCCGCTGCATAAGGGTTCCAAGGTCATCCCAGTTTAGGAAATGTGACTCTTTCCTGGACAAGTCACAAATCTTAAACTGCGTTTATTTCGTGTCGATGTTTCTGTCTTTCAAACAATATTTTATGTTATGATGTTGTAAGTCTCTAAGACAATGTTATGTTACTTCGGTTTTAAAACTTAAATCTACGGATGATCTTGCATGGTTTTATTTCATATAGCTTTGTTATGGTTAAGCTATGGTATTAAGAAGTCACACCAAAATAACCACGCTTCCGCAAAGCCAGGGTGTGACACTATTACACTTATAGCATTTTATTTTTGACTTATCCAGCCCTACTTTTAAGTTCCCATGTAACCCTGGAAATTTTCTCCATGTCCTTTTGTAAAATTTGTTGGTTCTAACACTCAGCAGTGCAAGTTGGTGCAAAATGTCCATTTCCTCTAAGTCAGTTGGATCAAAATGCTACAGATCATTGAGTTCAAAGCATAGATTGTCAGAATTCTGGGTTTCACTACTAGCTATGAAAGCAAAGTTGTTTGAGTAAGAATCAGAGTTATTAAAGGCTCCACCAGCAGTTATGTCAATATAATGATCATAACTATGATCCATACTACTACCAGATTCTTCTTGACCCAAAAGAGCTCTGCTTCCAAATGAATAGTCATCTAAAACTTTTCTAGACTCTTGTAACTTCTTTTTCTGGTTCAACTCCCTTTCATAGGTCAGGAGTCTACCATGAAGTTGGGTTAGGGTCAGATCTTTGAACTCAACAGAGTTTCTAGTTACAAAAGCAATTGTGTCCCATTTTTTAGGAAGTGACCTTAAAAACCTGCTGTTTACAGTTGATTTAGGAAACTCAGTTTTAACAAGCTTAAGTTCACTTATGAGACAACTAAATCGCTCAAACTGCTGTGTTAATGTTTCACCCTTAATGTGACAAAAGGTTTTATACTATTGGTTCAAAATTTCCCTGTTATTTTCAATTACTTCTTCAGTCCCCCCAAACTGTTCCTTAAGTGCATCCCACAATTCCTTGGAACTGTTACAGTGTAACAGTCCAGCATAGATCTCATTAGGTAGTGCAGATGCAACGATGCTAAATGCCTTGCCATCCAGTTCAATTTTCTGAAAATTCTGTTCTGTATATTTCTCTATTTTCTTAGGAACCATGACCTTTAGATCCTCAGCACTCGGCACCATTGGAACATGTGGTCCAAAGATAACCGACTTCCAACATCCGGTACTCTGTTGAGCTAAGATGTGACCCATCCTTCGCTCCCAGATGTTGTATTCATTTCTCTTCAACATAGGTGGTTTGAAGAGAGAACCAATGTTATTATTGATATCCTGTGATTGTGACGTCATTCTGGTTGTTTTACAGGCACTGATTAATCAACTTTGCTCGTGATTAAACCTTACTTTGTTTTTCAACGAAAGGAACAATTTAAAGTATCAACGATCTTGAGCTGAACTTTTACGTCAAAATGATTGTTAGATCAAGTTTGACTGTCCGGGTTCTGATACCAATTGTTAGGATCTGAGTTTGATAAGATTGTGTTTGTTTAACTAAAATGAAGATGAATGAGAAACAATAGCAGCGGAAACAGATGAATAAACTTTCAACACAATGAAAGAGAGAACAATTTTAAGAAAACATGTTTATCATAGAATCGAATGATTGTATTTGATTACAATAAACAAAACTATTGCATGCATGCACAAAGTCTCCCCCTCAGCCTGAGCTCACAGTGATTGTTCGTACATAATGACTTGGTGAAGAAGAGATACAGGGTACTGTTCTATTTATAGTACATAACAAACCACTGTGGCATCTTTGCTGACGTCACCATGAAAGTAACATCTAACATCCTAACAACCTCTAACCACTGACTGTTACAAACACTGCTATCTAACAAAAAAGTCAAATACAAATACAAGTCTAACTGTTGATTCTTCATTCCACTGCTTTAGCCCTAGCAGTGCTTTGTGTCTTCAGAAGTACTTGAACCATAGCAGTAGATTGAGCATCAGTGTTTAGTCTTCAACAGTCTTTGGGTGATCAGCAGTTGATGTAGAACAGCAGTTGTTGTAGAAGGACAGTACTTAGAGGACATCAGATGTTAGGCCACATTCAAGGAGAAAGACTGATGCAAACAACTGCTTATTGTGAAATCCACTGATCTGATCTAGTTTTGGCTTTAATCAACTGTTCCTTTATAGGTCCCAACACACGTCTCTTTTTCACATTGTTACTAAATGTACCTCTTAAAGTTTTAAAATAAATACAATCAAACCTTTTAGTTTATAGTTTCTTTAAAAACTTCATCTGCTTGAGTTTTTAAACAATTCAAGTTTCTTACTTAAAAAGCTTCCTATTATGTCAAATTAAAAACTTTAAAGTTTATCCAAAACTTATGGTTTATGAGAAATATAAAAACCAACTAATAGATTATAGATTTGCTTTAACTTTAACGTTTATCCAAAACTTATAGCCCATGCTCATCTTTTCATTATGATCGATATTTCTTTTTAAATATCAAACAAAACTTTAACCTGAATTATAAAATTGTTGTTTTTTGATTGATTCTATCTGGTTAAAAAATAATTGCGATCAGTACAAAAAATTATCATTAATTCTTACAACCACACTTATTACAAAGTTAGATAGACATGTTTAAAGTCGAGACTGGACACCAAACTATGTATTAATCGATTTAAGTTGTTTAGTGTCTAAAGTAATTAATAACAAACAATCATATTAGAAGAACAAGAATGACCTCCAATGTCAAAGTGCCAGATAAAAGATATGATCAGACTGATTAGGCAACAGAATTGCGTGGTCACTTTCTTCTAAATTCAAGGGGTGCTAAAGAGACAAGATCCACGATCCAAAACCCTTTATGACACCCTTCTCTGTTCTTTAATGGTGGAAAAGAAGTCATACCAGGTGTTGTTCCCATGCGTGTTAAATCTCAAACAAAACAAAAAAGAGGGCTCAAAAACCCGTGAAAAAGATTAAGGATCAATTATAACAAAAAGGATTTCAAAGGGGTGGAATTTGTTAAGTTTTAAACTGATTTTTTTGGAAAGGGGTGAGAAAACTAAAAAAAGGGTGCATTTAGCCTACCTCTATATTTAATTATAACAAAATTCGATATTTGTGTGATTGTTTTGTGTTGCAGAGGAATACCAGACAGTGGCGAAGCTTGCCCTCAAAAACCAGGGGGGCGAAAACGTATATACCAAAAAATTTCTATAGAACCGAAAGGGTGGGGGGGCACTTATTCTGCGCCCCTGATACCAGATCCTAATATTTGTGAAAAAACCATATATCTGTGTGCAGAGGCTGAACCACAATGTTAGAAGCCGTAGCACGGGCTACGGTTCAATCCCGTATTTGTAGTGTTTTTTTCCGGTTTTATACAAAGGATACCTCTAAAAAATACGAGGATACTCCTAACCAAAAAATTGGATACTTGATAGTACTAAAATCTCATTTTTTTATAAGCCCAAACATTTTACAACCCGGAAATTTATATAATAGTTAAGCCCGAATGATAAAATAAGCCCGAATTAACAATAATAGAATTGAAAGAATGCCCTAAATTTAATTGATAAAGTTAGCCAAAGACCCAAAACAATATTATAATTGAATAAGTGATCTTGCTCGTTTTATGGTGGAAACCAGAACACATAGTTCTTGTCCTTCGGTTTATCGGGTAGTGAAGTTGGCTTTGGTTTTACCGGTTGCAACCGCAACCGTTGAAAGATGTTTTGATGCACTTGATATAGCCCAGATACAAATCAGTTCTTCTCAATCACCTGTCAATGAGAATATGCCACAACAAGTGACTGAGTCAATGAGGAGGTTACACCCCTTGAGTTACATGTAACTCTTGGTGGTAGTTCAAATGGAGCATCAACTACAGGTGTTGAACCCACTGGTTTACACCTGGACAGTAGTTTCATTAGTGAGACTCCCTTGAAGGCCATTTCTTCTTTGGGAACCATAATATCCACTGGTGTGTATCCAATATACACTGGTGAGCTTAGAATGGTAACCCCTGCTGAAGAAAGAAGACCCAAGTACCAAGAAAAAGGGGCATCAGTGGATGACTTTTGAGACACTTTTCCTAAGTCAACCACTGATAAAACCACCACTGGTGGGAAATCAGATGATCCCATTAACTTGGGTGATGGTTTAAAATACAAAGAATTAACGGAGAGGGTTGATAAAGTTGACACATCTGTTGTAGAAATCAAATCTATGCTGCAACAGTTGTTACAAGCTCAAAAGGCTACACCCACTGCTGCAACATCTGCTCCATCCCCTGATGAGCTCTGGAATTTATTTCAACCTATGCTTCATCAACAAAGACAATATGCTGATACACAGCATGACATTCAACTGCAAATATTCAGAAACATGATGGAAGCTAGGTACAAAGATACACAAGCTGATATCAAGGAAATTAATGCCCATTTGATGCAAACCACTGGCACTTCTCCTCCAATAGTTGTTTTTGTTGAAAATCCTGATGATGCCAAAAGGGGGGAGAAGGGTAAAAAGGGAAAAGAAGGTCTATATCTGCCACCAGATCCAATGTCTAAACTTTTGGTAGAAATCCCAAGGCCAGATGGATCAAAGAAGGTTGATGAGACTCTAAATGCCTTTGCTGAAGAAAAAGCAAGGTTAAAAGAGAAAATGAAGAGAAAGGGAGAGAAAAGATTTGAGGAAGAAGAAAAAGTTATGATGGAAAGGGAAGAGCAGGGTACTTCTAAAACCAAAAGAAGACAGCCTACCAGAAAAGTAAGCCAACCCAAATCCACACCTTCCAAAACCACCAAACCTACTACTAAAATCCCCAAAACTTCTTCTCATCAAACCTCCAAACCAACAGATGTTAAAACACCTGTTGTATCAACAACTGTTGGTACTTCAGTGGTTTCAACAGATGTTACCCCAACAACTGCCATCACTACTACATCAACCCGCATTCAATCCACTGCTATACCAAAAACAACCTTACCACCACAAAAACCACCTGCCAAAAAGCAGAAGACAACAGATGACACATCATCTGCTATAATGACAACAGTGGTTGAAACACCAGTTGTTTCAACAACTGTTAGTCAAACACCTACCATCTCAATCATCACCACTCAACCCACAAACACACCACCAACTTCTCCAAAGCATAAAAGGAGAAGGGTAACAAACATTGTGCTGGAAGACGATACTTCCCCAACTCCATCATCTACACAACCACTGACCCTTGTCACCATTCCAAACCCTTTTCCATTATCGTCAGCTCAAGTTTTCAATCAAAGTACTGCCATTGTCTCTGCAGGAGTACAATATCCTCTAGATCTTCTAGCAGTCAGGGAGGAAATAAAATCCTTCTACTCTGAAGATGACCCAGAAAAGAGGAATCTCCCATCTGTTCAAGGATATCCTTTGCCAAGAAATATAGAAGAATATCTCAAAATAAAGGTTCAACAGGCAGAGGATATATCTAAAAGAGACTCAGAGGGAAAGTCTGACAAAGAGATTCAGAGAAATTTGTAATACCTACTCACCAAGGTCAGAACTTTAGAACAGTTCTCAAAAGATCTTTGCCAAAAATTGTCTGAAAAGGATGATGAAAGTATGAGGCAAGACTACCTTGAATCAATGTTGTAGAAGGCACTAGGCGTTAGTCGGGCGGTGAGGTACCGCCTAGGGATTAATCGGAATGGGATTTTTATATGTATTTTTTCAAAATTATATATATATATATATATACCCAATAATATAAAAATAATACTTCAAAATTCACATAAATACTTCAAGTTTCAGATAGTATGGTTCGATTTTGACCGATTTTGACCGATTTTGACCAATTTTGACCAATTTTGACCAATTTTGACCGCCTAGGACCAATTTTGACCGATTAATATAGTCCGATTAATCCGATTTTTGACCGCCTAGTTACCGCCTTTGACCGAATTTGACCATGGCCGATTAATTGACCGACTAGCTCAAAATTAGGCAGTAAGTGACCGCCTAGGCGCCGATTAATCGGCCATCTAGGCCGATTTCTGCAACACTGCCTTGAATATATCATGGCTTACAAAAAGTACAGGGCAGAAAAACATCAATACAAAGAATGGACCATCAGTGAGTTACAAGAGGAGATAACAAGAATTCAAGAGATGATAAAAAACAAAACAAAACAAATCAAACTCCTCCAGTATGGGCTAAGTACAAGAAAAATGTACCAGAAAGGGCCTTAAAGTTGAAAAGAATGAAAGAAGAACTGATAACTGCTGATTATGGGTCAAGGAACCAGGTTACAAGATGGTCAGAGGATAAAGTGTTAGCTACTTACTAAAGTTTGGAAGAGTTGAGGAAAAGAGATCCCACTGCTCCTAAAAAACCTGATTATCCAGAAGTAGTGGTTCCAGTTAAACAAAAGTTACCAATCAGGAGATCCACTGCTCCACCTGCTGCCATCCTTTATCAAAGAAGGAAACAAAAGCAGATGGATGTAGCAACCAAAGAAGACTAGGATCAAGAAGAGCTTATTCTGAAGATGGTCCTTCAGACACTTATGGCAGAGAAACAAGAATCAGCACAATCTCAAGACCCTGCCAAAGTTCTCATCACCCGGCCACAATCTCCAAACTCATCTGAAATAAAAACTCTCCCAAGAAACCCATTGGATTCAAAGATACTAAAGTGGAAGTCTGATCAAAAGACCCACGTATTGACTCTGCTCAGATCTAATGGTGTGGTGAAGCAAATATCAAGGGAAGTAGCACTTGGCCTGAGTGTTGAAGATATGCAAGATCTCCTTGAGCTTCCCCTGTGCAGGGATGAGGATCATGAGGACTCTATGAACTTTGAATTACAATTCAAAGGTCAAGTTAGGGAACTCTTGATGAGACAATAAAAATCCAGAATAATGAAGAGTTTTGGCATCATCTGTTACAGGGGGGAGATTGTTGGGATTGAACCCTTCAAAGGAACAGTTGATTAAAGCCAAAATTGGATCAGATCAGTGGATTCACAATAAGCAGTTGTTTGCATCAGTCTTTCTCCTTGAATGTGGCCTAACATCTAATGTCCTCTAAGTACTGCCCTTCTACAACAACTGCTGTTCTACATCAACTGCTGATCACCCAAAGAGTGTTGAAAACTAAACACTGATGCTCAATCTGCTGCTATGGTTCAAGTACTGCTGAAGACACAAAGCACTGCTGGGGCTAAATTAGTGGAATGAAGAAGCAGTAATTAGACTTATATTTGTATTTAACTTTTTTGTCAGATAGCAGTGTTTGTAACAGTTAGTGGTTAGAGGTTGTTAGGAGGTTAGATGTCACTTTCATGGTGACGTCAGCAAAGATGCCATAGTGGTTTGTTCTGTACTATAAATAGAACAGTACCCTGTACTGTTCTATCAGCTCTCTTCTTCACCAAGTCATTCTGTACGAACAATCACTGTGAGCTCAGGCTGAGGGGGGACTTTGTGCATGCATCCAATAGTTTTGTTTATTGTAATCAAATACAATCATTTGATTCTATGATAAACATGTTTGCTTAAAATTGTTCTCTCTTTGATTGTGTTGAAAGTTTCTTCATCTGTTTCCGTTGCTATTGTTTCTCATTCATATTCATTTTAATTAAACAAACACAATCTTATCAAACTCAGATCCTAACATGTGCATTTAGCAACACCTAACATTTTATTGATAAACGTTTTGTTGATTCAGTCAAACTTTTCATTGACCTGGTCAATGCCCCTCAACAATTCCTTAGAAAACAAACAATTCTTTACTATACATCTTCGATTTCAAATTTTCAAAAATCAAATCTTTGTGCAATCCTTGTCATACATATTCGTTTTCAAATTTTCAAAAATCAAATCTTTGTGTCCTTTAAGATAAACAACATCATTTTGATTATTTTAACTAGGTGTATTCGTCGTCGCGTGTTGCGCAACATTACAAGTTAGTTTCATCAAGTTATGGTTGCAAGGATTCGTCATATTAATAACAACCTGGGATTAATTAAGCATGTTGTTGTTTATAGATGCATTTGTTTATAATTTAAAGAATGTAGCATAAAAAGTTCATGAGGTATAATACGTTCATCCAAACACTACAAAAGTCAATGTTCGTCAGTTGGAACATAAGCAAATATGTTTTTATCTTGCTTTATGATCTATAGAGAGTGACATGGCTTCTTTCCCTCTGCATAAAACTGTCCTTAATGTAAGAACCGTCTAATTACTACTTGAATTTAATAATAATTCATACAATTTTATATAAAAGATGTCCAACTTATAACATAAGTTCCATAGATAAAGTTCCAAAGTAGCAAAACATTAGTCGACTAACGACTAATTCAAACATTCATAAGTTGTTTAACAAATTGTTTACATTCCAAAAACATTGTCTATTAAAGTTACATATCGCGGAAGCTTCTAAAGTGTGCTCGGTCCTTCAAAACTTGATTTATCATCGTCCACGTACTTGCCATACCTAGAAACTGGAAATTTTTAACAAAGATTAGTGTTAAAGTTATTAGAAATATTACATAATCGAAACTACGCTTAAAACGGATTCGATTTAACAAAGATATGCAAAATTCAACATGAATGTCAAGGCTCTACCGTAACTTACGGTAGTCACCGTAAGTTACGGTAGCTCCTGGGAAACTTTGATCCACCGTAAAGCAGGAAAAATCCATCGTAACATTTTGGTCCCTACCGTAAATTACGGTATATACCGTAATTTACGGTAGGCTCTGGAATGTTATGTTTTGTTTGATTTGTTTTTTTACTCGAACCAAATTCTTGGATTTCATTCCTACAAACCAACATGTTAAATCCTCTTATTCTAATATGTCGTTTGTCAACAATAACAAAGAGACCTATTTATTATATTACGAAGCATTTGCCACGCATTAATCGATTATTCGACCCATTTGGCTCATCTACGGAATCCTCCATTATGATGACTACCAACAAGTTTTAATCAATCCTGGTCTTATTAATCAATATAGCGATCATTATCGCTTCAAATTATGACAACCTTTATTCTACAATTCACTATACTTATGCAATTTATCAAAGTTTACCAAATGTAACAAGTCAAGTTACATACCTTTAGTGCACGCCCTTCAAACGCAAATCGCCACCAGCTTGTTCACTCGACGCTCCGGTATCTTTTCCTATAGAGTTCAATCACGATTTGTTTAGAACTCCTTTTTAATCATATACCGCATAATTTGTCAAATCATCACAATCATGCGTTAAACTTTAAATTTCAATTTCGAGCCTCCTTTGGGGCATTTTTACAAACACTTAACGGGCAGAACTTCATATCATTCATATTCAAGTTCAAAGCTTGCTATTTAGTTAATCTTAACATCAATTAGGCTTTCATATATCATTAAACATCATCATTTCAAAAATCACTTTCTATGACTCATATTACACTAGAATAATCATTCTAAACCCTAGTGTTTACTAGTTTCCCACAAAACCCATGAATCACCTTCATTGTGTTCATGAGATTTTCAGGAATTAGTCATGATTTCACATGTGATTGTCTAGGTCTAGGTTTTACTCCTAGACATTATATCATCCCTATTCTATCCAAATAGCAAACATGCAACATCAAATTCCTAATTTCCCAAACTCATGAGAATTTCAAACAGAAAATTAACACTAAATTTTACATACCTTACAACCCCCTAGCAATGGGGATTAGTAATCTATGCTCAGTTTTCGATTTTGACTTGGTTTGAACCCTTAATTTGTGAGTTTTGTGATGAACCAGGGTTTTGGAGGAGCTTGGGGTCGCCCCTGCTCTTGGTTGATTTCAACAACACACAGGCATGTGTGTTTTAAGTTTAATTTTGTTATTTCATTAAAAATAGTTTTCATTTAGACACTTTTAGTCCCTCATCTTTCATTTTTTACTTGTTTTAACTACTAACTACTCATAAGTGACCAACTAACTTGGTTAGTGTCATTCCTAGTTAGTTTATTTTACTAGTTTATTTGTAACCTAATTGCAAATTTATGAACTCGCATTTTCGGGATGTTATAAGTCCACCCCCCCTTAAAAGGGTTTCGTCCCCGAAACCAAAGTACGTACCAAATAAAGTAGGGTAGAGACGTCGCATCTCTTCTTCGGACTCCCACGAAGTGTCTGAGCCTTTCCTATGCTCCCACTTGATCTTGACTTGATCGATTTGTTTGTTTCGTAAATGCTTGACCTTTCGATCTAAAATCTCCACTGGTTTCACTACATAATTCAGGCTATTATCCACTTCGATATCATCGTAATGGATATAAGCTGTTTCGTCCGCTAGACACTTCCGAAGATGTGACACATGAAATGTGCTATGAATTCCGCTTAGTTCCTCCGGTAGTTCAAGGCGGTAAGCTACCTTTCCTACCCGTTCTATGATCGCAAACGACCCGATAAACCTCGGGCTCAATTTTCCTCTTTTTCTAAACCGGATAACCCCCTTCCATGGGGATACTTTGAGCATGACTTTGTCGCCAACCTGGAACTCAATCGGTCTCCTCCTTTTGTCAGCATATGCCTTTTGTCTATCTTGAGCCGCTTTCAAGTGTGCCCGAACTACATCAATCTTTTCATTAGTAGGTCGTACTATATCTTGGTGGGCGAGTTCACGTGGGCCCACTTCACCCCAACATACCGGGGTTCGGCATTTCCTACCATAGAGCATTTCGTACGGTGCCATCCCAATATTAGAATGGTAGCTGTTATTATACGAAAACTCGACCAATGGTAGATAAACATCCCAACTTCCTCCAAAGTCGATTATACATGCCCGTAGCATGTCCTCCAACGTTTGTATTGTTCTTTCACTCTGTCCATCCGTCTGAGGATGGTACGCCGTGCTGATAAACAATTTGGTTCCCATTTGCTCTTGGAAATCTCGCCAGAATATTGAAGTGAACCAGGTATCCCTATCGGACACGATGGATACCGATACTCCATGGCATGCTATAATCTCATTAGTGTAAACTTCTGACATATTTTCTGACGTATAAGTCTCACGAATCGGAATGAAGTGAGCACTTTTCGTCAATCTATCCACCACTACCCATATAGCATCGAAGCCGCGGTTCGTCTTTGGTAGCTTGGTTAATAGGTTCATCGTAATATGTTCCCATTTCCAAACCGGAATTTCTAACGGTTGAAGTTTACCGTATGGTTTTTGGTGCTCCGCCTTGACTTGTAGACATGTTAAGCATTTTTCCACGTATTTCACAACATCTCTTTTCATTCCGGGCCACCAATAGTTTTGTTTTAAGTCGTTATACATTTTGGTCGCTCCCGGATGGATGGAATAACAGGACTTATGAGCTTCATTGAGTAGAAGCTTTTTAAATCCACATGTGTTAGGAACCCAAATTCTAATGAAGCGTGTTTTCAAACCATGGTTGCCTACTTCGAGATCTTTAACTTGGCCAACAATCCTTTCCTTTCTCCAATTTTCCGTCTTTACTGCTTCATCTTGTGCTCCTCGAATTCGTTCAAGTAAGCCCGAGGTCACAATGAGCTGCAATGATTGTACTCGTATTGGGGCATAATTTGCCTTTTGGTCAACGCATCGGCCACTACATTGGCCTTCCCGGGGTGGTAGTGTATTTCACAATCGAAATCCTTGACCGTTTCTAACCATCGTCTCTGGCGCATATTTAACTCCTTCTGATCGAAGAAGTATTTTAGGCTTTTGTGTTCGGTGAATATGGTGCACTTTACCCCATATAAATAGTGTCTCCATATTTTTAACGCAAATACCACCGCAGCCAATTCTAGATCGTGCGTGGGATACTTCTTTTCATGTATCTTCAATTGCCTCGAGGCATAAGCTATAACCTTGCCCCGTTGCGTCAAAACGCATCCGAGCCCTGATAATGAGGCATCCGAGTAAACCACTAAGTCTTCGACTCCGTCCGGCAATGTTAATACTGGAGCTTGAGTTAATTTCTCTTTTAGCGTCTGACACGCCCTTTCTTGTTCAACATTCCAAATGAACTTTTCCTCCTTCCGGGTTAACTTTGTTAGTGGTGACGCAATTTTGGAGAAATCTTGAATGAATCTCCTATAATATCCCGCAAACCCTAAGAAGCTTCTAATTTCCGAAGGGTTCTTCGGGGGATTCCATTTCGACACTGCCTCGATCTTTGACGGATCTACCAACACTCCATCGGCACTTATGATGTGGCCGAGAAATTGCACCTCTCGTAACCAAAAGGCGTACTCAGAAAATTTCGCATACAACCTTTATCGTCTAAGTGTCTCTAACACCTCTTGTAAGTGATGTGCATGCTCAGCTTCACTTTTCGAATACACCAAAATATCATCTATGAACACGATGACCGATTTATCTAGCATTGGCTTGCAAACCCAGTTCATGAGGTCCATGAAAGCCGCGGGTGCATTTGTTAGCCCAAATGGCATCACGAGGAACTCGTAATGTCCGTATCGCGTGCGGAAAGCCGTCTTCGGTACATCTTCCTCCTTGACCTTTAGTTGGTGATACCCCGATCTAAGGTCAATTTTTGAGAACCAGTTCGCACCTTGTAATTGGTCGAATAGATCATCTATTCTCGGAAGCGGGTATGGATTCTTTACCGTGAGTTTGTTTAACTCCCGGTAATCGATACACATGCGCATGCTTCCGTCTTTCTTTTTCACGAACAGTACTGGTGCGCCCCAAGGAGACACACTCGGCCTTATGAATCCTTTGTCAAGCAGGTCTTGAATCTGGGACATTAACTCTTGTAATTCCGATGGCGCGAGTCGGTACGGTGCTCTAGGTACGGGTTTTGCGCCCGGAATTAATTCGATTCCGAACTCTACTTCCCGTTCTGGCGGTATCCCCTGTAAATCTTCCGGAAACACATCTTCGTAATCCCGTACTACCGGTACGTTTTCAATCTTCAGTGATTCCTTCTCGGGCTCATTCGCGTATATCATAAACTCCTTTCATCCTCGTTTCATAAGCTTGTGAGCTTTCAACATCGAGCATGTTATGGGGTTGCCTCCTTTTTCACCATAAATAGTGACTTGTTTTCCACTTGGAGACGTTAGCTTTATCTCCTTACGAAAACAGATGACCTTTGCGTGGTGCTGAGATAGCCAATCCATCCCAACGACTACTTGAAACTCCCCTATTGACATCGGGATTAGGTCTATCAAGTATTCTTCATCATCGATGCTTAATTTGCAGCCTCGACAAACATCACAAACTATAAAACTTTTGTTGTCCCCTATTTCAAGTTCTAAGGGCACAGATAATTTCGTCAATACAAATGAAGGATGTCGAATAAATCCATGCGAAATGAAGGATTTATTCGCACCCGTATCAAACAATTGACGTGCTGGAATTGAGTTAATTGTGAATATACCTGAGACCATATCGGGTTCTGTTTTTTGCTTCAGCCGCGGTAAGTTGGAAGGATCTAGCCTTCGCCTTAGGAGCTTCTGCTGAAGATTCTTTAACGTCTCTCTTTCCAACTAAGTCCGGGCATTCGGACTTTTTGTGGCCGGGTTGATAACATTTGTAGCAAACTGAGACTTTACCCGGGCATAGCGACACCGTGTGCCCCGTCTTACTACATATGGGGCATGGTTTTTCTTGGAACCGACATTCTCCCTTGTGTCCTTTCCCGCACACTTTACAACTTGGCGACCCACCTTTAGCATCCACCTTCTTTCCCGATTCTCCGGTTCGAGCTTTCTTTGTAGGGCTTGGATTCACATCATGTGCCCTTCTCTCACCCCTTTCAACATGTTTCTTCTACTCGATTTCCCGTTCCCGAGCAACGTTTATGATCTCGGTAAGGGTCTCATATTTTGAAGGAGTCATAAACTCCCTATACTCGACGCTCAACATGTTGTAGTAGTAGTATATCTTCTGTTCTTCGTTCATCACCAATTCACTACAAAACTTCATCTTATCCATAAACGTTGCCGTAATCTTGTCTATGGTCTCGCCCTTGTGCCTAAGTTGCATGAACTCTTCCTTGATTCTATTAATGACCGCCTTGGGACTGTGATGTTTAAGAAACGGCGTCTTAAACTCCTCCCATGTCATGGCCCTTGCCGCTTCGACCCCTATTTCATTCTTTTTATTATCCCACCAATCTTTGGCTTGACCTCTCAATTGACCCGTTCCGTAAGCAACAAAGTCACTTTCATCACAATGGGTCCTTTCAAATACTCCTTCAACGTCGCTCAACTATCTTTGGCATATTATCGGGTTAACCTCCCCGTTATAGATTGGCGGTTTACACGCCATAAACTCTTTGTACGAGCATCCCTTACGTTCTCCCGATTTATCCTTTATAAGGTTGACACTATCTTCCAACCTTTTGACTTGTTCTTCGACAAGCGACAACACCGTGTTTTGAATTTTGTCTATAAACCCGGATAGACTACCTTCAATTGCCTTTCCCACTTCTTCGGTAATTATCTCTTTCATTTGTTAGGTGTTTGTCGGCACCGGATCGTTATTGTTTCCATTCGACATCTTGAAACTGAAATGTTTACATTAAACATTTCATTTATAACATTGTTTCATTTGTTTCGGTTTAGCCAACTTCCTAACTTGCTTTAACCGTTCACATTTGGTGCACTTTCCGGGTTTGAGTGAATTAACACACTCTTCCCATGCACGTCAATTCACATCTCATTTCTTACATAAGATAGGATCTACTAAAATAATAGATTAATTCTTACCGGACGATCGATCAAGCTTGAACTGAACACTTGTTGACAACCTTAAGCTCTGATTACCAACTTGTAAGAACCGTCTAATTACTACTTGAATTTAATAATAATTCATACAATTTTATATAAAAGATGTCCAACTTATAACATAAGTTCCATAGATAAAGTTCCAAAGTAGCAAAACATTAGTCGACTAACGACTAATTCAAACATTCATAAGTTGTTTAACAAATTGTTTACATTCCAAAAACATTGTCTATTAAAGTTAGATATCGCGGAAGCTTCTAAAGTGTGTTCGGTCCTTCAAAACTTGATTTATCATCGTCCACGTACTTGCCATACCTAGAAACTGGAAAATTTTAACAAAGACTAGTGTTAAAGTTCTTAGAAATATTACATAATCGAAACTACGCTTAAAACGGATTCGATTTAACAAAGATATGCAAAATTCAACATGAATGTCAAGGCTCTATCGTAACTTACGGTAGTCACCGTAAGTTACGGTAGCTCCTGGGAAACTTTGGTTCCACCGTAAAGCAGGAAGAATCCATCGTAACATTTTGGTCCCTACCGTAAATTACGGTATATACCGTAATTTACGGTAGGCTCTGGAATGTTATGTTTTGTTTGATTTGTTTGTTTACTCGAACCAAATTCTCGGATTTCATTCCTACAAACCAACATGTTAAATCCTCTTATTCTAATATGTCGTTTGTCAACAATAACAAAGAGAACTATTTATTATATTACGAAGCATTTGCCACGCATTAATCGGTTATTCGACCAGTTTGGCTCATCTACGGAATCCTCCATTATGATGACTACCAACAAGTTTTAATCAATCCTGGTCTTATTAATCAATATAGCGATCATTATCGCTTCAAATTATGACAAGCTTTATTCTACAATTCACTATACTTATGCAATTTATCAAAGTTTACCAAATGTAACAAGTCAAGTTACATACCTTAGTGCACGCCCTTCAAACGCAAATCGCCACCGGCTTGTCCACTCGATGCTCCGGTATCTTTTCCTATAGAGTTCAATCACGATTTGTTTAGAACTCCTTTTTAATCATATACCGCATAATTTCTCAAATCATCACAATCATGCGTTAAACTTTAAATTTCAATTTCGAGCCTCCTTTGGGGCATTTTTACAAACATTTAAGTGGCAGAATTTCATATCATTCATATTCAAGTTCAAAGCTTGCTATTTAGTTAATCTTAACATCAATTAGGCTTTCATATATCATTAAACATCATCATTTCAGAAATCACTTTCTATGACTTATATTACACTAGAATAATCATTCTAAACCCTAGTGTTTACTAGTTTCCCACAAAACCCATGAATCACCTTCATTGTGTTCATGAGATTTTCAGGAATTAGTCATGATTTCACATGTGATTGTCTAGGTTTTACTCCTAGACATTATATCATCCTTATTCTATCCAAATAGCAAACATGCAACATCAAATTCCTAATTTCCCAAACTCATGAGAATTTCAAACAGAAAATTAACACTAAATTTTACATACCTTACAACCCCCTAGCAATGGGGATTAGTAATCTATGCTCAGTTTTCGATTTTGACTTGGTTTGAACCCTTAATTTGTGAGTTTTGTGATGAACCAGGGTTTTGGAGGAGCTTGGGGTCGCCCCTGCTCTTGGTCGATTTCAACAACACACAGGCATGTGTGTTTTAAGTTTAATTTTTTATTTCATTAAAAATAGTTTTCATTTAGACACTTTTAGTCCCTCATCTTTCATTCTTTACTTGTTTTAACTACTAACTACTCATAAGTGTACCCTCAGCTTCTTGCTGGCTCTTTATATATATATATAAAGCGTTTGCCGTTCAAAAAAAAACTACTCATAAGTGACCAACTAACTTGGTTAGTGTCATTCCTAGTTAGTTTATTTTACTAGTTTATTTGCAACCTAATTGCAAATTTATGAACTCGCATTTTCGGGTTGTTACACTTAATCACCAAAATTTGAAACTCCGATATGAGAGAAACATATAAACGCAACGACAGCAGTCGAGCCCACAGTTTCGGGAGCAACGGGTTCATGACTCCCTTGTTTTCCTCCAATCTAGCCATCAACCTTAAGGAAACAGTTGTAAAATGTTTTTTTCTCCAACAATTATTATCACTTTAATTGGTACCCAACTTACCATGAGAGGCTCTAACTCCTCTTTTTAAAGCAGTATGAACACGGGTGCTACAGTAGTTTGCAACCTGATCATACGCCAAGTATAATATACATATAAAAACGAAGACTTATTTGACTATGTTCAGGAGAAAATCTTGGAAAACATCAAATGTTATAGACCCCACTTTTGTTTTTGTTTTGGTTAGAACAAAAGAGATATGAATTGATTGTTTAAGGTACTACAAATGATTTATTCAAACACCATTTTTTAGTTCTAAACTGCTAAACCCTTTGACCTCAAAGTCAAACCAAAATATGAAGACTAATCGTGTTAAGATACACAGCAGCCTAAAGTCAAGAGAAAACAAAAAAAAAATGTGAAATGTTTGTCACACCCCGACCACGTAAAACAACAAAACGTGGCGGAAATGTCGGGGAGTGTTGTAACAGAATCATTGTTTCATAACCATGGATTAAACAGTTTCGTTTTATTGAATTGAATGTATTACATTGCATTGGAATTAGAAACAAAACATGAACAAATAGACTTTCATTGTTATTAAGTCACTAAGGCCTTGTCCATTCCTATGTGAGCATACATCAATATCATCATCAAACATAATCAACTATTGTACCTGAAACACATGTGAAAATACGTCAGCATAAAAATGCCGGCGAGTACATAGGTTTTATATGAGTGTCAGATTCATGACTCGTTTTACATGTTGCAATACTTATTTAAAAAAAACCTTATTTTGAAAAGTATAGTACTGCGACATAATTAACCAACTCAAATCAAGTTGGATATGATTTATAAAATCTCATAGCCATGATTCTTAACTCCAAAACATTTGTTTTATGAAATCAAATTGGTAAAACATCTCGTAGAAACTCGTTAATAAAACTCGTATGGTTTATATTATTCAGAAAACATCATTGTGTGACATCGTTTCAAAATTGTTTACCCAAGTGATCTAGATAACGCAACGATATATAATGTGTTCAAAGCACTTATATATAGGAAGTACCAGCGGCGTATCCACCATGCTTTTAACACATTACACCAGCCCCGTTACCTAATCACTTCCCTAACCCAATGGCTCAAACAGTTACAAATGGTTCACATACATCAAATGGTTACAAATGGTTCACATACATCCAATGATTACAAATGGTTCACATACATCCAATGATTACAAACGGTTCACATACATCCAACGATTTCAAATGGTTCAAAATGTAAAACAATTGTGCTAACATGTTAAGTGAACATACATAGCAAAACATAATGAAATCATGTACTAATAGTGTACTAATGAACATAGCAAGTATATGATATGAAAACATGGAAAACATGAAAATAACAAGTAGGCACATGTGTTTAACCCCAAAACGTTTGGAAAATAGTAAAAGAGGGGTGTATGTACTCACTTGAGGATGCTTAGAATTCTTGAATAACAACCAAGCAAAGCTAGAGGGATCACGGAATCAAACGACACCTAATATAGGTAACTATGTAAATAAACGGACCTAAACTGGAAGATCGGATAGGATGAGGTCTCGTAAACCAAATGCGTGTGGGAACTCATATGATATGGTTTAACAAGGCCTACATACTAAAACGAAACCTAACCTAAGTGCTTACGACCCATTACGACTCGTTTAGGTAGCTTACGCTACTTTAACGCGTCGTTCGCGTAAAACGCGTTCGGAACGCCTAACTAGTCCTATGACAAGTATTATATGCCTTAACATGTCTAATAATGTTACCTAATCAGTTTAGATGTCAAAATTTAGGTTACATATGCTTAAAATGAATTTATGCGCAAATAGGGCATTTTGGTAATTTTCCTAAGGCATATAAATTACCTATCGTACCACTAACTAAACAAAGTGACCATAAGGTATAACCTCGGAAGGTTATTCCCTATACAACTATGGTCACTAAACATGTTTGGTTAGATCTTAATGATCGACCAAACGGGTCTAGTTCGAAAGTCTAAGCGGTTGTTTAGACCGCTTGACTTACGACTCTACATAAGCACTAAACCTAAAGTGAGGAGCTAAACATGTTAAAACATGTTTAACGAAGTTAGAAAACAGGTTTGGTATCAAAACAAATGGTTTTGATACCTAAAAGTAGTTTGGTTACAAAATACGCAAGAATACGCATTTTGGCCGAAACTACGACTCGCCACTATGCCTAGATAACGTGGTAATCAGTAGGTATAGTCATAAGAGATTAAAACCATCGTGATTACGCTCACATTATGAAGTTCAAATGAACTTCGTATTGACCATAAACTGGTCAATGCAGAAAGTCAAACAAAGTTTGACTTTTACGCTAAAAAATGCATAACAGAACGAAAGAGGACTTACAAAAGGTCCAAGGAGGTTTGATCCAATTTATTCTTAGGTATGAAGTGCAAGACTTCAAGTTAGAGAATGAAAATCAGATCAAATGTGAGTTTGAGAGCAAAGGGGGTGGGGTTTATATAGTTTTTGCACAACCGTTAAGATCGTTCATCGTAAAACGAGCTTCGATCTCATCCGTACACATGTGCCCATGGTTTTGTGAAACCATGGGAGCCCCTAGTTTCATTAAAACCATGTGAAAATGAGGGGAACAGCTGGAACAAGCTGGAATTTAGATTTTTCATTTTGGTCCCTTCCTAAGATAACTATGGCAGAATGTCAATTTTGGTCCCTGAATGTGCAAAACATAGTTTTTGATGCATTTTTTACACGTTTAAGCCCCGTTAATCCCATTTCAATGCTCTAAAATGAAGTTAAAGTATAGGGAACATGAAACATGCTAAAAAATATCTCAGATGTCGGTTCGTTTGGTCGTACGGTTGCGTTGTTCGGTTAATTACGACGAAACACGAACGAAAGCGAAAAACGATCCAAATTACGCGACGAATGGAATTTTATGATGCCAATCAATAAAATAGAATATATTAATGATGACATAAAGTTTTGGATGTCCGGATGTATTCATAACGTAAGATATGCGCGAAAATGCAAACTTATGCACTTTTTGACACTTTTAGTCCCTGAATGACCAAAAAGTTTATTTTAGCACACCGAACCCCTCAAAGACTATTTCCAAGCTATGTAAAGGATATTTAGGGTATGTTTAACTTATGGTCATGTTCCGGAATGTTCGTTACAGTACAAATCGGCATACTTTCATAGTTTGTTGAAATTAGTCCCTATAAGCGAATAAACTTGATTTCGGCACACCAAACCTTTCAAAACTTATTTCTAAGTTATGTAAAGGTTATTTAAGGTATGTTAAGACTATTTCACTATTCCGGAGTGTTTGTTGCATTACACTGGTTATATTTACGCATCAGTGCGCGTATAACCTTCCGGAAAGCGATTTAGAGCCCGAAATCGAACAAGAATTGATATGTGCAAACGATACACATATTTTTACAAATCCCAAGTATGAAACACAATATTTCATTGATTTGGTATTTGTTTGATGGTCGCAGAGACACAGGTGTCACAGTCTCCCCTAGTTTAGGAAATTTCGTCCCGAAATTTATTCGTAGGAGTCTGTCTGTGAGGCTGTGTTAAATAATTGTCTTGCATGGAATCTTGGGTGTTTATCTATTTGCGTAGAATAACCCATCAAAGATATTCAAGGCATAATCCTGTCATTTCTCCCAATGGACATTCTTCAGAAACGAAAAATGAACGGAGTTATTTTCAACAGGCATTCTTCATAAAATGGAAAATAAAGGAATAAACAAAAGGATATTCATTTCCTTCGATGGGTATTCTTCAGAAATGAAAATGAACGGAATAAGTCATTTTTCCTCAATGCGTATTCTTCAGAAATGGAAATGAAGGAATAAACAAAAGGATATTCATTTCCCTCGATGGGTATTCTTCAGAAACGAAAATGAACGAAATGAGTCATTTTCCTCAATGGGAATTCTTCAGAAATGGAAATGAAGGAATAAACAAAAGGATATTCATTTCCCTCGATGGGTATTCTCCATAAATGAAAATGAAAAGAATGAGTCATTTTCCTCAATGGGTTTTCTTCAGAAACGGAAATGAAGGAAAAATCAAGGATATTTATTTCCCTCGATGGATATTCTTCAGAAATGAAAATGAACGGAATGAGTCATTTTCCACAATGGGTTTTCTTCAGAAACGGAAATGAAGGAAAAATCAAGGATATTCATTTCCCTCGATGGATATTCTTCAGAAATGAAAATGAACGGAATGAGTCATTTTCCACAATGGGTTTTCTTCAGAAACGGAAATGAAGGAAAAATCAAGGATATTCATTTCCCTCGATGGATATTCTTCAGAAACGAAAATGAACGGAATGAGTGATTTTCCACAATGGGTTTTCTTCAGAAATGGAAATGAAGGAAAAATCAAGGATATTCATTTCCCTCGATGGATATTCTTCAGAAATGAAAATGAACGGAATGAGTCATTTTCCACGATGGGTTTTCTTCAGAAACGGAAATGAATAGAGTTAACTCTAGACATATGACAAAACTTGCTGTGGTTTCTGTGCACTAAATTCCATAATTAAGTACGCGTCCATAATTACGTAATTCCTTGCACATTCCACACAATGCATTTCATAATGTGTAGGGGAAGAAAATCAAACCTGTGATGAGCGTGACTAGACTACCATAGGGTCCTTTTAATTAGATCGACAAGTGATCTCTTTAGTTGGACCACCAAGGAGTCTTTTCAGCTATATCATCACATGATATTCCTAACCAGATTTTTGGATCA